>QANZ01019395.1:378566-434163 GCA_003254925.1 Chamaecrista fasciculata
AAAACCTTCTATTTGGTCCATGATTTTATATCGATTCAACGAATCGGTCCTTATGAAGTGAAATGTGTGACTCGGCCCGTAAAAAATTGCATTCATCTACGATTGGGTCTCTCTCTTAATTTCAATGACAAAAAAAAATAAATTCAGGGACCAAAATAGAATAATTTTTACAAATTCATGGACCAAATCATTTATCTTCAACTAACAACAAATTATTATTCATAATTTGATAAATAGTTTCAACAGTATACTATATACTAAAAAATAAGATAATTATTTGAAAAAAAAATAATTTATTTGAAAGATTATTGTTTTTCAATTTTATTTTAAAATTTTTATACTACAAAAAATATTACCCATATATATACTAGAGAAGGGACCAAAATTTATATTTTCCATTCGGGCTATCTGTGTAAGGGTCTAAGCGAAGACTAATCCCATTTGGGTTACAGAGACGAAATAGTTGAGCCCTCCTAATAATGTCGACTCAAGGGATCAAACTTGGGTTCTCTCACTTAGGGAGTAGCTCGCCAACCACTACACAAAACACTCGGTCAAAATTTGTATATTTTTATTACTCACGTATTGACTTGTTAAGTTGATATAATTCCAAGGATTAAAATAATTTTTTAGTTAAATAATATAAATATGTAATATAATATAATATATTTGTAAAATAAAAAATATTTATATATTATTTTATTATTATATTATATATATTATAATATAATGTGTATATATATATTATAATTATAATATATATATATATATATATGAGAGAGAGGGGGGAGGTATGATTAAAAAAAAAGATAAAATAATAATAATAATAATAATAATAATAATAATAATAATAATAATAAGTGATAAATAGAGAAAGAAAGTTGTAAGTAATAAATGAGGGTATTGAAAATTACTTTTTTGTCAAATAACTTTTTTATATTTGTATTGGAGTATAGGTAATTATAGGTATTTAAATAGGGGTATGTTAGTAATTGGGATGAAAAGAGTAATGAAATGATGTTGTAATGAAATAATATTTTTGTAATGAGTTTGCAATTGATAAACAACCAAACTGTAGTTCAAATTATGTATTGAAAATGAAGATAATAAATTTGTAATGGTTTTATAACCATTTCCCAAACACACCCTTAGTTCATTAGTTATAGCTCGAGGTGTAGGTTATATTTGTTTTAAGGAAGGGGAGGGGTTTAGTAGAATTGTAAGGTGGAATTGTGGCCCTCCATTCTGTACCTAAATGAAAAATAGTATATGATCATCTTTGATTGTATTACTTAACCTTGTTTAAGCGCTTTCACCAGTCAATTCAATTTATAAATTTATCCTATTTACTCAAATATTTGTAAGGGAAATGGATCCTCTAGAGAAAGAAAGAAAAAAGAAAAGAGAGAGAAAATATGAATTTACATATTTTTATTTTATGAATTTCATATTTTCTCTCTCTTCTTCCTTTTTCTCTCTAACTCCACAAGAAATGTTAAGAAAAAAAACTCTAGAGGATCCAATCCCATTTGTAAGACGGTGAGTTTTGGAGCTGATCTGCAATTACCATATTAGGCATTAAGGTTCATTAACCACTTACACCATAAGTTTACATCCAAAATAGCAAATAAACAAGTACACCAGTTTACATCCAAAATACCAAATAAACAAGTCATGTTAATGTTTCAAGGTATGGTCACCCAAAGATCTCACGCAAAACAGAGGGGACACATGTAAAAGTCCTCTGACCTTGTTTGGAGGCATAAAACTTTAGCAGAGCAGAACCAGCAACTTTCCAAGCAAAGCCACATCTACCAGCACTGTTCTCACTCTTGGCATAGTCATATGTAACGTGATAAACAGCCAAGGCCTCATTGTAGATGTCTTCAAGACACTTGGGACTGTTCTCCAGCTCACAAGCACCATATAATTTCTGCAAGCCACAACAGTCAAAACCATCAGCACATGAAGGAAACAAGGAAGTCTTTAATACATGAAGCTGGGATTAGGGGGGAACTTCGAAACTATTACCTCCCTATATTTTTTAGTGACCTCTTCAGCAGCTTTGTCTTTATCAGTTGGATCACCATTTAAGGCAGATGACATTTCCCTCCTGTACTCTCCGTAGTATAATTTCCACATATTCAAGCAGTTTTGTGGTATGTCAACATCAAAACAGGGGAGTTTTACGATATCTGGTGGCACGCACAGGAGAAGAATAAATATTCAAAACTGACAGACAGGTTATATATATATAGCTTTCAGAATTAAAGTAAACTGGGAAAATATTTGGTGTTCTTACCCTTCCTAGAAATGTCTTGCGATTGGTAATTGCACACCTCATCGTATATTAGACCTAAGATAGAAGTAGAAGTAAATGAACTATCCTTTTCCATATAATGTGGGTACATTTCCGGCTTCAATTCCTTAGGAACTTCAAGCTATTGATAAAGATTTGACACATAATTCAAGTTAGAGAACTACATAACAAATTAACAATAGGAAAGCAGCCTTGCATTTACTTCAAAGTTGATCCTAGTGATTAAAGAAGACTGACTTCAGGTTAGGGTTGATATTCCCAAATAGATGACATCCATTGTGATAAAGTGATCAGAGTTTTACAAGTAAAAAAAAAAAAAAAAAAAGAAAATTATACAGACTAACCTTTTTTCCACCTTTCTTGGGTGCATCCAAAGCTACATAATATATATCAATCAGTTTAAGAATATTTTCTTTCACACGTTTTTTCACTTCCTTCATTTTTGGACAGTCATCTCTCAATGTGAGCAGCCGATCCATAAGGGCCTTCCAGCTGTCAGCTGCTATACCCATTGTAGCACTGGAAACACCACACACTTCTTCAACAATGCATCATAATGATTAATGAATAGAAAAACTAGTATTTTCTCAAAATATCATAACTTAACAACCTGATCCTAAGCCAAATTACTTAGGCATCAAAAAACCATAACAGTTCACTTTTCAAGTTGAAAAGGGAAAAGAAAATTCAGATGATAGTGCAGTTTGGTGCTTTAGAAACTATTGGAAAAGTAGAAATGTGCAAAGACAAAATATGGGTCAACCGATCTATATAGTCAATCCCATTAAGTGAAAAAAGGCTTTGACTGTTGTTGTTTGTTACAGTGGAATTAGGTGCTTTCCACCACCAATGAATAAATGAAATAAAAAAAAGCTGCATGGCTAAACTTCTATTCATCTACTTCAATTCCAGCAATAAAATGTAGTTTGACTCTATAACTACACTAATGAGGTTTCTATATGCACAAGCCTTGGCTTTTGCATATAATGATGTTAATAGCAATACTATTAGCCAAAAAGCGTACCTTGGTTGAAATCGAGTTTCCAGATAAAGTTTAAAAAGCTCATCCTCGAGTCTATCAGCTGCAAGGGAACCTGGTTCTATAACATAATCATCTTTGAAAGCTGGTGGACTTTCAATCCATGGGTCACTTTTCCGGAAATATTTCAAGAGCTGAAGCATTCAAAGCATTAAGAAGCTTCATGTCAGATTCCTCAGAAAATTCAATAATAACAGATAATTAAAAAAAACACTATCAACTTTGAACATCATAAAGATAATAATAATAAGAACGAAACAAACCGGAGGTTGAGTTTTGTGCATATTAGCCGAAGCAGCTTTGACTGCAGTTATTCAAGTCCTTAATAAATTCAAGTAATTGATAACTTTTATAGTAATTTAAGCCAGATGGGAAAACCAAAGTACAAAAAGGGTATGACAGAAACATGGAAGCTTGAGAGAAGTAATCAGAACAACTGCAGGACAATGCAGAAAAATGAATGCCTAATGAGATCAAGCATCTTTTCAAAGGTATACAGAAGTTCAGAAGAGGTGGCTATACTGTAGAAAAATCTCTCTCCTCATAAGAATTGACTATGCCAGGTGACAAAGAACCAAACAGATTTTTCATTTACACAGCAGACCGAAAAATGAAATGCAATAGATATTCAACAAAAGGTTTAACAAACTCATCTCTCTAATCTGTAAGAGTCAATACTTTTCCCACACCACATCTTATGTATATAATTTGACAGTTCTGTATAATTAAGTTTAAACTTATTTGTATACAATCTGCGTAAGAAAAACAATCATATGGTAACTGACAAATATTATGCGATCAAAACTAAAGTGCAGGATTAAATTTTCTATAATACGATTTAGAAATATAATAAGAAAAAAGGGGAAACCTGAGCATTTTGGGAAACCCAGTATGTGTCACCATCATAATCACCTCCAGCTATCTCATCTGCCACAGAGCGAGGACCTACAGAAGGGAAGAATATTGCATATCTGCTTTGGCCAACAAAAGATTCTAACTCCTTCACGTATGTCGCTTGCAGTACGTGTATGTCACCAAAATGTAAACCAGGATTTCGATAAACTAGTACATCCCCAGAAATTTGACCATTTTCACTACAAACAACAAACAAAAAAAGGTTAGCATGTACACCACATTATTTAGACTGCAATTGTAGTTCCAAATAAAGGGACATCATTGTTAGCAAAGTTTAAATTAGATCATTGAAATTTTTATGCTTTCAATTTACTTGTTAACATAGTGAGTGTGCCTACCCTTTCTCCCACAAAAGATTGGTTCCACATTTGCACTGATCTCATAGTAACATTAATAAAGATATCCAGAGCACCAAAGGCCAAACTTCCAACAGCCAAAGATATGTGAAAGTGATACAAAATATGGTGACAATTGATAACATGAGGCTACAATGTTATAAATGATAGATGGAATAAGCAGAAAAACAAATAAAAAATATGCTCATGGTACAGCGTTAGTATCTCATGAGATTCCATAATCATAGATAATTGCTGAAGACTGAATAAAGGAACGTTTATGAACAGATATAAACTAGCACACGTATGACGCATGCAAGGCTGAAGACAATTAAATAAAATGGCATGTTATGATCAACTACTTTACTTTACCATAACAATCAGATAGCAGACATTTACCACACATTTTAAGAATGAAAATGAACTAGAAAAAATACGTCTGCTGCAAAGTAAAATAAAAGTATTTATCATCAAATAGCTTCACATTCAAAGGGTTGAGACATGAAATGAAGCTACCAAGTTTTTTTCCCCCCTCATAGATGGATTACATAGGAAAGGAAGAGAATTATGCTTACTGGATAATACAAACTTGATCTCTTTTAAGGCATCCAGTAGGATCAACAGTCCCCATTAAGTAGTAAGAATTAGGTACATGAAGCCTCCCTGCTTTAAGATTCTTCAATTCCTCCTTTGCAAAAATAGATAGTTGATTCTGCAAACATGGCTCATCAAGAGGAATCCCAGATAAAATCATTCTTGCAGAAAGGAAATCATCCATGTCCCCACGGATTATGGAAACTGCCCAGAAACCAACAGAATAAACTGCTTAAGGGGATTTCCAAGCATTTGAAGATATAGAACTAATTGGTCACTACCTAAGTGAACTCAGAATTATAAATTGAGTAAAATATATACAAATGAAGTACAGGGTGTCAGAATCTTGCAAAATCTGTACGAGGACTACCTCTGAGAGCAGCTCGCTTATTCGTAAAGACATGATCTGCATCTGTCAAACCACACCTAAGCAAATCCATGAAAAACTCATCTGGCACTCCTCCATAGCTTAGAAGTAATATCAAGTTTGCAGACAACGACGTTTTCTTTGGTTTATTGCTGATTGATGGAGGCATAAGATTAAAAAAGTGTTCCAAGTTAGATAGCAGAAAAATTTTCTTTATCAACAAACTTAGTGCATTAGCGTATTAAAAATTACAGGCAGCTCCATTCAGCTTAACATTTGGAACAAGGTAGTTCGACAACATTGAAAGTATCTGAATATGTCATTAGCTCCTTTTCTATGACAGAACTAAAATCCTTTGAGGATAGAAGAAATGCGCATAACAAAACACACGATGATAAATGTGAAGAAAAAAACTTAGAAGTAGATAGAGAAAAAACAGCGAAAGGGCTGAGAACAAGTTTTGTTATATCGAGTAAATGATCATTTAAAGTAACTTTTAGTCCATACTTTCTACATTAATTATACTGGTCCAAAAATTTCACTCTGCTAAAGTTGAACAAAGTTTCACTCTCGGCTATGATTGCCCTCATCTGCTGTTCTTTCATAATATTTTGTATATAACATCAATTTAGTTAACCAAACTTCTTAAGGTCTATAATATGATATATTTGTGGTGATGATAATCTTTCATTCAGCAGACTTTCAATAATGGAAGATTTCAATCATTTGTGTTGTTTTCATTTACCAGCAGTGTCACATATATACATATACAGAGAACAGCATGCCTGAGATAAGCAATAAATCTAATACTAGTCCTAACAATCATGCTCTAACAGAACACATCTAATGTTATAACTATTAAGAAGTTTAAATTTAAACGAAGGGTCAGTTCAGGGCATTATAACGCTTCATTTCATTTCTTAAATATATACTAAGTGTGCTCATTTGGATAGTGTTTTCTTGCTACTAAATTTTGTCCTCACGGCAGCCACGATTTGCACAATACATCTCCTGTCCAAAGAATTAAAAAGGCTTTTTCATAGACTTTTTTTAGAGCACGCTGATCAGAACAATAACAGTGCCAGGAAAAATATATTGGATTTACTATATCAGAAATGTCCTTTAGGAACAGGAATGTATGAATACAAAGAGGTTGTTATCTGCAAGTTGAGCTCCCAAAACACATTTTCATTGTCTATTGCACCATATACATTATGGATGTCATTCTGTGAGTTAGAAGCTCTAGATCTTCGCAATTGCATATGGTTGTCTTCTGTACTTAGTTTGAAAAAAAAAACACTCAATTTCACAATAAGGTAGATCAGCAAAGAAACCACTCGACTTAAAAAAGACACATATAACTAACAACTTGACTTGGCAAAAAGGCTTCTAAACTCTAAAGTCCCCATGTCTGTATGCATGTCAGATATATGAATAAATCTTTTTACACATGATGCATCCAAAGTTCCAATATAAGACTTCCAATAATGTACTCACACAATCTCATCTTTCAATACAAACTTCACTTATTAGAAAATCATAGAAAGCCAAGCTTTGATTCCTATTGGTTGATTTAAACCTGCCATTATAAAACGATCTCATCTCATACAGCATCAAAATTCCAGGCTGTTAACATTTCAATTTCACTATTGACCAAAACTATGGGTCATGCTTTCACAAGAGGGAAATTTTTTTAGTGAATTGACATTCACTGAATCATAAGATAATCATACATGACATAAATTTTGATCAATGTCCTAATTACCTAAAACTGATCCAGGTGACCTTCCTGTGGGAGATAACAATTGTAAACCAGGAAGAAAATGATATGCAAAGAAATACCTCGTTGTTACTATCTCTAATGAATTTATGCTTTCCATTGGCAAACTTGGATCTGTATTGACCTTTATCATAGAAGGTCGAACCTGTATTGTCCGTGGAGGAAGCTACAAGATTTGAGAATAAAGAAAAAAAATTATCCCAAGAACTACAACTCAAAAAATAAGATAAACATCATACAGTCTGATTAACCAATTTAACCAGCTAAGTCAAAACATAATACAGTCTAGCAAGTAAATTTCCCGGCTATCACAAGATTACTAACCAAATATTGCAAAATAACCATAAAAAGTTGCAATCTCAATTCATCCAAATATGTTCAGCATATAATTATTTCATATTGAAAACAATTCAAACAACTTTAATCTTATATAGACATTGATAGAGTCATAGAGCCCTCTGCTGAGTTGTAATATTTATCATGTAAACACTGTATAATCCCATCTCTCAGCCGCAAGACAGGTCTTTCGAAGGAAATTCAGCTTAGCAGAACATGAAACACAAGAAAAATATCATAACCTTGGCTTTCAAAAGGTCAGTACTTTCCCACCCAATTCCTGATATTTTTCCCACCTCTCATACAAAAACCTGCCTATAAATGCCTGCACAGCCACCCACAGAACCTCAATTTTCAGAAGTCGTTATGCCTTGCTCTTCATTTGTCTTGGCATTATTCAACTCAAAACAAGACAATATTTATGTACACGTTTTCAATATATCAATGCCTTGACTTGGTAGCAAGAATATCACTATTCCCACATTCTTCCACACCTCCTCATGCATAGTGTCTAATTTATTTATCTCCATTCACCACCTTCCTTATTTGATGCACTCTAACAGAATCCCAACATAAAAATTATATATAAAAATGGAAACCAGGGTCAACATTAAAACTAATAGAGGTAGAAGAAAACATCCAACTCAATCTACCAAAAGACATGCCAATAAAATAGTAAATTAAAAATATGCAAGAAATCCTAATCCACCAACAATAACGGCAAGCTAGCTAACAAAGTTTGCATAAACCATGGCCAAAAAATAATGGCTGCAGTCAGGTGTTACTTCAAGTTTGTTTGTGCTACACAACCCCATGTTAACTTTTTTGTTTGAGCATTAACACAAAGTATCAATCCATATAAGTGTAATAGCCTAATAGGACATTTTAAAGAAAACCACATTATTAATAGCAAAAAACCAGCTCCTACTTAATAGGGGGAATATCTCTCAGCTATCCTCTCCTAACTTCTCTCTCTTTTATACGATATTTAAATTGTACATATCAGTTACTGATTCTTGGGATTTACCTTTAATTATAAATAGCTGCCCTGATTTTAGGATCTGCTAGTTATTAAAATCCTGATTCTCAGGATTCCTTTCTGCTGGATATAAACTCATTATTCATCAATACAATCATTCATTCAACCTACCTTTTTAATTATTAGGTTCTTAAAGGAATACCTCTCCCAAATACAATGGGGTGATTTACTTCAAAACATCTAATTTAAGAAACTGAAATTAATTGGTAAAAAACGTGTCAATAGTGAACTCATGGATACAAAACTGAACCTTGGAGTTAATATACATTTGCTAAAATGCATATTATCATATAAAAAACGATCATGTATTTCCATCATGACAATCTAACAAGGAACATACCTTTTTGTTCATTAGAAGAACACCCTTTATGGCTCGACCCATGTGATAGAGACGACATTGCATCAGCAAAGGCTAGATGTAAGAGAAAGAACGTATTTAGAATACAATCCATGCAATGCCCGTTTGCAGTCTCAGAATTGGCAAAACAAATATGGGATATACCGGCTCAGATGTACTGGATTCCACATTCCCATTAGCCACAGTTTTGTCAACATATTCATCCAGATCAGAAATCCCCTAACATTCAAGTTTTCAAATAGCATGGAGAATTATGGAAAGCATAAGTTAGAAATCCAAATTTTAATAGAAATTTAATATAAGAGCAGATTCTTTAAAATCATACATCCACTCTTATGAAAATAAGTACAGGAAATAATGGCATTTTCCACGCTTTAAGCCCATTGTATAACAGCAAGAAAAAGAATATAGAAAACATGTGCATTCATATACCAAGAGAAGGCATTAGGCAAGAATATCAGAAAGCAGTAAGTCTTGCACGCAGTATATAATGATTTATACATGACACTGTAGTTCAGATAGTTGATGACAATAACCCAGCACACTTTATCTATTATCAGCTCCAAGATAAACAGTAAACTGAACTCCAATTTCTGCCATGGATATTAAAATAGCTTAGTCAAATGGCTTCACTATACCTTGTTAACAACATTTTGGCCAAGTTCAACTCTGGCAATATTTTATTGCAAAGATTAGATTATTATTATATAACAGAACCCCAAGAGAACAAGAGAAAATCAAAGGATCAGTTTGTCAAAATATTTTTTTTCTAAAACATGACATTGTAGAATGTAAACACCAGATTGATTTTCATATCAGCATACAGATGTGGATGGTTTATTGTCATTACTTATCAGCACCCGTCTTCAACCTTCAAAATATACTTTTTCTTGAGATATAATATCACCAAAATGATAATCTCAAAAAGGAAATGGATCCCAATCAGTAGTTTATAGTAAGTTTATAACTAATTCTAACATGTTACATTCTGAGTCTTCCACTGTTCTACACCAGAAAGATACAATGAAGAGAAAATATATAGGCAATGATAATATAATAAGACTAAATTCCAATAACAAATTAAAACACATTAATATGCGATGCACGTTAAACAGAAAGAAAATACGGTGAAAAATATATATAAATCTAGCTACTAAGAGAAAGAGAGTTACATTTATAATTTTACCCTTCGTGGGGCCACCTTTATAAACATCATTAGGGCAGAGCTTCGCTAAATCTTCTGAAATAAATCCACATCCATCGGTATGAATGCATGCTTTTCCATCATGATTGATGACAATTTTGCCATTTTCATCCTAAAAGGAAAATAAAAAAAAAATAAACTGTGATTCAGCATACAAAAAGACAAAAGACCCTGTGAAGATGACAAATAAATTTAATATACCAGACAATACACATCTTCAATTGTTTGAACATCCACAGACGCCATGTCAACGCCAAGTGTTAAAGTCTTCGACAGAATTAGAGAGAACCTATGTATAAATATGCAACACAAGTTTCGAAGTCTTAGACAGAATAAGAGAGAACCTATGTATAAATATGCAACATTAGTACCTTATATCCAACTTCTCAGACAAGGACCTAGAAACTTTTGAAGTAACACAAAAACCAGTATTTATAAAGTACAATACCTTGCCATAAACTTGTCCAAACTGCTTGTTGTGTGAGCATGCATAAATAAAGATCGAGCATCATAAATTGATTTGTTCATTAAGATGTAGGGCTCCCTCTCATCAACAGAGGCATAGGATTTCACCCTAACAAAATAACATTTTACGGTAGATGTTGTGGGGTCCTTCTTTTTTGCTTCCCTTCCTCCATCTTTAAAAACTGAACAATTAGCAAAAAGTTTATGTACATATAGGTTTCTCTAACAACTCAAAAGACAGCAATACATGCATAAAATGGGACAAGTAATTGAGGCCATCAACAAGGGGGCAGTAATTACAAGCACTAAATTTACAATCCCAAGCATCTAACAACAGCAAGTTCACAATTTACCAAAGAAACGATAAAGGCGAAGACCAACACGGATCCCTGATTGTCCAATTCTCCTGTAGAGTGCATGTGCATCCTCAATACTAGTCTTCTGAGTTCCTGGCTTCTCAGCAAACTTTACAAGCAGAACATTATCGTCCCCTAGGGACTTTTGTAGATGCGTTCTTTGTTCATGTAAATAAGGGCCCTGAAATAAGTCAAAGGAAATTGCAACTAATATACTATTTTTGCCTTACAAAAAGCTATTGAAACATTAAATCTTTAATAACAGCAATGGGTAATAAAATCATCTCTTTCTTGGTGTTAAAGATATCCCAAAAAGCTTTAATATTAGTCACAAATATCCAACTAGTTGATTTGCAGGTGAAATAGCAAGGGTGCATTGATGACTAACCTTGAATCTTAAACTGCCAGATGGATGAACATGACAGTGATAGATGCAAGGCTTCTTAGACTCCCAAACAAGGGACTGCAGTCACAAAAATAGCAGCTGTAAATAAGCAAGTCTTTACTAAACCAAGACAGCTAATGTTATATTAAGGAGTGCAAAATTGCTAAAGTTAATACATAGGAAAACTAGGATCTTCCATAAGTTCATTCACGTCATAAATTCAACACAGCTTTACCTTAGTTATGTGTGCAGTTGAACGCTAAAGTCGAATAAAAATGGTAAACATAGAAGTTCCGAACAAAAAATCCATGCGAGACTACATTCTGGTTACTAAGCACACCGTCGAGATTTTGTTTAACTGTAAAGAAAGAAAGCAGTAGGCTCACCGGTACCCGTTCTTTGGATTCTTTGGTAAAAATCCGGCCCACTCTGTTCCATATTTCTTCCTCATATCTCTTCATAGGCAAATTCCTAAGGCTTCTTATTGTTTCTGGCCCTATGGCATGTTCAATACTCTCTCTGCAGAAATGAGTAGAGAAAGTATTTTATGTTCTCAGAATCACATACTCATGTTCATGAAATTAAAACCAAAAAGCACTTACTCTCCAACATAGTTCAACAATAGAAAGGCTTTTCTGAACTCTAATTCTCCCAGGGCCTCCAATGTGGGGTTCAATGGCATTTCTTCTTCCTCTCTTGGACCCATCAAAGGCGAGTTGCTTCCTGCATGCCCCAAAAAAGGTGATCGAGTGCCGGTTCCGGGACCTGTAGTAGCGAAACTCAGCGAATGAGATAGATAGTGAATCCAGCAAATAGTCCGTTTTTTAGTACCAAATGATCTCATTACTGATAATAGTGCATCGTTTAGTCAAGAAAAATCCTAGAGTAAAGGAAAGAGAAAACCAACATATATATTACGACAAAAGGAAAGGCCATATTAAATAATAAAACGCTCCAATGTCGCTATCGGTGACCGAAAAGCGCGCACGTTCAACAAATCCTTCATCATTTTTTCTCATAAAACACTTTCCCGCTAGAAATTTGGGGGAAATGAGGGATTTCGTACCTTGGTGGTTGGTCATGCGGCGAGCAGAAGATCCCGGTGAAGCAGTTGAGGGGGGAACAGGGATTTCTCTTCTGGGAGATGTAGTATTAGCAACGGCAGAGGGTGATTGAACCTCGATCATGCGTTTAATGAAACCGTCGAGACTGTATTTGATAGTACAGGATGAAATAGTGGTGAGAACACTGAAAGCGGATTCTTCTCCGACGGCTGCGAGTAGGCATCGAATAGAGGAGTCGATAGGAGGCTGATTCTGCTCTCTGCAAATGCGATTCAATAGCTGCTCAACGGAGTCAGGAAGAGGGACTTGCTCGGGAAGATTCGCCATTGTTAAGTAAATGAAGAAGAAGAAGAAGAAGAAGAAGAAGGGAATTGAAGGTGAGTGTAGTAGTAGAGTAATAGAGTAATAGTGTGCAGAGTATAAATAAAGATGATGGATGTGACTATATGATGATGATGATGAAGAAGGTAACTTACTTACCAATGAAAGTTTCCCGCCTGCTTGCTATGCAGTAGGCTGTTGAGTGCTAGCAGAGTTAGCTTACGAGTTACGATTGCGCCATTTAAGAATGAAGAGCATGGTTTATATTGGTAAATTTTGTATTTTGTATTTTATTCAAACTTTTATATTGGTTTATACTTTATAGTTATACTTCCACAGACCACACTTCCGCATTATGCTGATATATGTTTTAATAAGTAGGTGAATGTTCTTTTTTAACTTAAAATTATAAATTATAACAAATAACAAATATTCAAAATAATTAATTTTTTTATCCTTTTAAAAATAAATTGCACTTTAATATTTCTCTTCTCGTATAGCTTTAGTGGTGAAAATTTACTATCTGATCCCTCAAATATTTTAATTATTAATTATTTGTAAAGATTTAATTTTTGAATTAGAAATGATTTTAAATTTTTTAATCCTTAAATTTATATTAAATTAATAGTTTTCTATCCTTAAATTTGAATTTTTATATTATAATTTCTAAAAATTAAATTATTGACAATTATAATAATTCATGAATTTGATAGTGTATTTTAATTATTAAGAAATTAATTAATTAATTCAATATAAATCCTTAAATTAAATATAGTAAATTTTCTCTAAAAATAATTAGTTTTTTTTAATTATTTTTCATTCTTTTAATATTAAAAAGTTCATGAACTTTTTTGAATCTGTTCTTTATGTCATTTTTTCTTTTTGGCCAGAATGAAGTAACTTACCTTACCAAGGAAAGTTTCTGCTACGGCTGTTCAGTGCTAACTGCTAAGCATACAGACTTACGACTTTGGATGCGCCATTTGTCGTTTAGGGTCAATGTTGCTCAATTTTGTATTAGTAAACTTTTATGGTAACTTTGGTATTAGTTATACTTCCACATTATGTTTAGGACAGCTTATTAACATAGTTGTCAATGGGCAATTTGGGTGGGTATTTAGGATATTCGTTTCAATCCATCCATAAAAAATATTCGATGAGTATTAAAAATTAAAAAATTAACTATTCGGTATCCATCCGAAATGAGCTGATAGTTAAGGTATCCGGTATCCAATATCCTATAATATAAATATTTTATTATATTTTATACATTTTTTATTATATTTTTAATTAACGAATATTGGCTATCGCATATGAAATATATCTGATTTTTGGATTAGGATATCATATCATATATCCATTATTTTTGGATATTTAGGGTACCCGTCGAATACCGAATATCGGATACGAATAGGATATGGATATTAGAGAGAATGAACAGATACGGATATGAATAGTGATAATATTTAGGGTATCTTATCTGTTGTCATCCCTAGTTGTCAACTATATATATATATATATATATTTTATTTTTAGAGAAAAGTTTAAGTGAGTTGAATTTCGAAGACTCCTAATTGTCAACTATATATATATATTTATTTATTTTTAGAGAAAAGTTTAGGTAAGTTGAATTTCGAAGACTCGCCAAGGTCAAAATATGTCTTCAGTATTTATAGAAAAAATATAAAAAAAAAAAAGTTTATGAACTTTTTGGATAACTTTTAAGTTTAACTGTTATTTATCTTATTATCTTATTATTATATTATATAATATATAATTGTCAACTTTTTTTTATCCTAAACTATGTAATCAATTTCATTTGGATCATAAAATTAATTTAATGACTAAAATGAAATTGTCTCTAGGCCCAAACGACTATTTAACCTATACAACTTTTCTATTGTTGGGCCATTTGGAATAAAACGCAACATATATAGATGACAGCTTCAACCAAGAGTGGGCCTGCTTTTGAAAAAAGTGCTTAGTTTCTTTAATGTGCCCACGATATCCTTCTCATCGTGTTCGTAAAAGGCCCATCTTGCATTATACTACTTGAATTTTTTTTCAAAAAAAAAAAAAACTCCCTTCTAAACAACCGTACGGACAGTATGAGAATGGAAATGACCATGTGAACCATAGTTTATACGATTGTACAGTACACAGTACAGTAGTATTGTTGGTTAGCTCTCATAACATAATTAAGCTAAGCTTCAATTCAATGGCTAATAATTGTGAAAATGATCGAATTGATAATCACTGTCCGATGATAACATCTATATATACATATCTCTTATTTATGTAGGTGATATATATGTCCCGTGATCGTTACGACACGTCTCTCAAACTCTCAAGTATGTACTTATATAATAGCAGCCACGTATAGTACTAGGTAGTCCCAGCAAACACTATATGACTATAATAATTCTGGCTTGGATTTTTTTTTTTAATTTGTTAGTTTCTGGAATGAATCTGACACTAATAGAACTCGGTCGGAGTTATTAGTTAATAATTATCATGAAGAAAATATATAGCTGTGTTCATTCAGTGCTTGAGAGCGACTTTCTGCTAATCTAGCTAATTTGAAATGTCCAATCAACTCTTTTGTTTTTACTTTTTAGAGTCATTCAATCTTTGTAAGATCTAGCTAAAACCTGAAGCTAAATTTATGGGACTAATGATTTTGTTCACTTTGCACTAAAGTTGATAAAAATATTGTGCATATATATATATATATGTATATATATGTATGTTTAAGTTATCGTTATCCAAATCTTCAAATCACTGCACTCCTCTGTGACATGTATAGAGAGTAGAGACGAATTCATATTCAAGTAGGACAAAAGAAAAGCAAATTAAAGGAGAAATAAAAGCAAAGTCCAGCTCACCAAACTCACGGAAATTAATTAAAGCCACATATTGAATTTTCGGAACATTGACATAACATATAACATATATATCATAACGCTGTCGAGTCTCCATCACTTTATAGTTCTCTTTACTTCTTTACCAAAGTAGCAGTAGGTGCAAGCTTTATTGAAATTTGAAACCAGAGAAATTCTTAACCACAAGAGAAAGATAGGCATATCAATCAATATCAATATATTATATATAACAAGTTACAACAACACATAATTAACAATCCCTTCTTGTTTTCGTCTGTCAAAACTTTAACTATATATTTGAATTTTTATTATCAGCAAAAGCGGTTTTTTTATTTACATAATACACTTAGATATATTATGTATCCCAATACTCAATAAAATTTCTTATTTCCCTAAATGGAATACGCATCGAAGTAACACAATTTTAATATTTTAATTTTTTTTGTAAAATCGTGCCCTGTAAACACGATTTCAGTACTGACATGATCACGCCAGTGCTGAAATCGTGCCAAAAGAGCACGATTTCAAGGACATTAAGGGAGGCCGTTGGGCCTCCTCCCATATATATATAATATATAATTGTATTTTATAAAATTTAATAAAATTTTACTAAATTTAATAATAGTATTTTATAATTGTTTAAATTAATTAATTTTATTCAAACCCCGACACTTGTTTAATTGACCTAATGAGCTAATCACTAGACTAACAAGCTTTGTTGGTGTATTATTTGGGACTAAATAACTCTATTTACTATTATTGTTAAGTGTTCAGTATTTGTCATGTGTATTCTATTTACTTAAAATTTTGTAGTTGTGATTAAAGAACAAGTGACGAATATATACATATAATTTTTGCAAAATTTGTTATAGTTAAAATTACAAAATAACTCAAAAAGGTACCAAAGTGTTAACGGAGAATTAAGGGTAAATTACACTTTGTACCCTGTGGTTTAGTCATATTTCACTTTGGTACCATATGGTTTAAAAAGTGACACTTTGGTACCCTGTGGTATTCCCCGTTAACAGTTTGGTAGCCTTTTGGAGTTATTTTGTAATTTTAACTATAACAAATTTTGCAAAAATTATATGTATATATTCGTCATTTGTTCTTTAATCACAACTACAAAATTTTAAGTAAATAGAATACATATGACAAATACTGAACACTTAGAAATAATAGTAAATAGAGTTATTTAGTCACAAATATTACACAAACCAAACTTATTAGTCTAGTGGTTATCTCATTAGGTCAATTAAGCAAGTGTCGGAATTTGAATAAAATTAAGTAATTTAAAACAATTATAAAATAAAATTATATTGTATATTACATATTATATATATATATGGGGGATGCCCAACGGCCTCCCTTTAATTTCCTTGAAATCGTGCCCTTTTGGGGTTGACATTTGTGAGTCGGGGCACGATTTCAGTAGTGACGTGGTTATAACAGTACTGAAATCGTGTTTGTAAGACACGATTTTACAAAAAAAATTAAAATGTTAAAATTATGTTAGTCGGTGTATCCCATTTGAAGAAATTGGAAATTTTGTTGGATATTGGGACACAGTGTATTATGTAAATTAAAAAAAAAAAAAACCCCACCAAAGCAGCCCATGGAAAAATAGGGAAAAAAAAACAAAAAAAGTAAGATTAGAAGTGTCGATGACTAATGAAAAATATTTGGACCTATCTGTCCCAGAAGTAGTTATTGTAGTTATTATTAGGAGAATCAGGAGAAGCCATTGTTTTCTGTAAATGGAGGTCTTTATAGAACTTGTTAATAAACTCTTCAGCCGCCTTGTCCACGTGTGAATCCCCACCGTCCACGTCATCCAAAGGGAAGGGCGAATCGGTAATTCTAAGTTGCCTTCCAATAGGACTCTTCCCAAACCCAGGAAAAAACGACGTCGTCGAATTGATCTCGTGCTGCTGGCTCTGAGTACTCAACATGTCAATGAGCACCTTCTGAACAGCCGAAACGTCGTCGTAATGAGAGGATGATGACCTGGCAGCAAAACGGTTAAAGGGGTTGTTATTATTATTATGATTACGTTTCCGTTGTAGTTTGTTATGGAAAACGGCACGCGCGTGAAACGGAAACGCGGGGCTGTTACTACAGCTGAATTCGTAGTCGCGTGGAGACACGAACGAGAGGTGCGCGTCGTGGTGAGATGATCGGCACGTGAAGCCGGCGTAGTGGTGGTGGAGCATCAGGCTGCCGGCGAAGGCTTTCCCGGCGGCGAGTTTCCCTCGTTTTACTAACAAATTGAGTTCCATCATGATTTTGCTTTTTGCGATTCCCTTCTTCAACATGAATAGCAATACTCGCACTATGTTCCATAGCTTGTTCTTCGCCGTCGTCTCCGCCGCCGCCACCACCACCGGCGCCGATGGACTCGATTTCGCCTCCATTTAGAGAGAGAGAGAGATTTGGAAAGTGTTTTGTAATTTGTAGTTGAGACTTGAGAGAGGAGGGTGAAGAAGTGGAAGGTATTTAAACTTTAAAGGGGACATAGCGCGTGGGTGTTTGAGTGTGAGATATTAGATATCACGCGCACCAAAATATAATATTTTTTTTTCTTTGGCTAAATTTTAAATTTGGTCCCATATCTTTTACTCTGTTCCTAATTAGGTCCCATATATTTTTTTGGTTGCGGATTTGGTCCCATATCGTTGTGTTAATTGCAGAATTGGTCCTTTATTTTTAGGTCAAATTTAGAAGTGGTCTTATATATTTGCAAAAAGATCAATTAATGGTTTATCTTTTTGCAAAGATATGAGACTAATTTTGCAAATTGACTAAATATATGGGACCAAAAATTATATGAGATCAAAATTGGGTCCTTTTACAAAGACATAAGACTAAAACTGCAACAGAAAAAAGATATAGGACCAAATTGAGAACTGAGCAAAAGATATGAGATCAAATTTATACTTTGGCCTTTTTCTTTTGATACTCGTAACTCGATAATATAATGGTTTGATTATAGGAAATTATTTGTTTGCTGTCAGTGTCATTCCAAGAAGTTGTGTTGGAGTTAAGTAGAAAGTTTGTGTGAGTTAAATATTCCATAATAAGTGCACGGATAATTTGGGGCGGTGTAATAATTTCCTAATCTTGTGCAATACAAAATTAAGTTAATCAGCTATTAAAAAAATTAACAAAAAGAAGTTACATGTAAATTACCATATTGTTTTGCAATGTTAAAAATCAAATCAAATCAAATCAAATTGACACAAAATTAAATTTATTTGATTCAGTGATGGTTGGAACTTGAGCAAACCCCCTTTTTGGTCCCTCAATTGTTACTGAGTCGAGGAATCGGTCCCTCAATTGTGGAAAACCACAACTCAGTCCCTCAATTGTACAATCCCGTTTACGTTTTGGTCCCTCACGTCTGGTCCGTTAGTGATAGAGACATTAAGTGATGACGTGTCACCGTTATCTGCTTAGGTGGCTGTTATCTGCTGAGTTGGCATCCAAATTATATATCCTACTCATTTTTCATTTTGCACCTCATAAAAAAGGACTTGTATGCAACATATTGTAAGATTACAACATCAGAAACACAAAAAACACCAAGGGCCATTATGAAATTTTCATACTCTCCTCTTCTTCATCTTCTTCTTCAACTTCCTTCCCAGAATATTCCTCCTCTTCTTCTTCGATTTCTCCTCCCATCTTCCATTAATACTATTAATCTTAGCTTTAACCCCTTTATTATTATTCAACTCACACATTCATCTTAGCTCCTAATCTCTCCGATGCTCACACCATCAATGGCCTTCTTGATCCTCTCTACAAGTGCTCAGCCAAACGTAATTCAACAATTCAAATTATCATTCATTCCTTCTAATTAATGATACCTTCAAGCTAATTAACTAAATAAAATGCAGTTTTAATCACACCAGGCCAAACCTCCAAGTATTAGCGCCGCCACTTCCCCAACATGATTAACCACCAAGACGCGTCCAGCATTAGCGCCGCACCCACCAGGCCCCACCCCACCAGCGCCGCCGCAGATATTCACGTACGCCATCACCATTATCTTGCTCTGTGCCTGCAGAAACTTCTGGATCGGGAGATTGTTTTCTGCAAAAACCCATTCTTGTCACAAAAAAAGTCTTTCTCTCTTCTCGATTCTTCTTCTTCTTTTCTCTCTCGTCACCTGCTTTGTCACTTCGTCGGAGTGGATCTGATTTCCATTTTGTAAGTTGATCTACTTCTCTCTTTCTCGAATTTGTTCTTGTTGTGGTTCGTTTGCTTGATTTATCGACACTTCAACTGAAATGTTAGATCTGAATGCTATAATGGGTTCCATTTGTAATTTTAAGTACGTTCGTTTGCTTGAATCTGATTGTTTTGTTTGGTTATGTGAATTTTGCCGCGTTCTTCAACTTTTCTTTTTTGAGAGAGTTTGGCGGAGGAGAAGATGAAAGTGGTGCCGAGGCGGTGGAGATCAGACTTCGAGAGGTGGAAAGTGGACAGCGAGGGAGTTGGGGAAGGAAGAGGTGTTGGGGAGGAAAGGGTTGAGAACTTGATGTTGCAGAGAGACACAAGGGGAAGGATCGCCTTTTTGGTCCCTCAATTGTTACTGAGTCGAGGATTTGGTCCCTCAACTAAGCATTTAACGGCCACCTAAGCAGATAACGGTGACACGTCATCACTTAACACCTCTATCACTAACAGACCAGACGTGAGGGACCAAAACGTAAAAGGGATTGTACAATTGAGGGACTGAGTTGTAGTTTCCCACAATTGAGGGACCGATTCCTCGACTCAGTAACAATTGAGGGACCAAAAAGAGGGTTTGCTCTTGGAACTTTAATAAACTAAGGGTGTGTTTGGATTAGAAGTAGGTAATGAAATGATGATTTTATGTAATGAAATGGTAATGAGAAAATTATGTAATGAAAATGGTGTTTGGATTAGTTTGAGATGTAATGAAAAAAATAGGATGTGAAATTATGAAAAAGGGTATGTAATGATTGTGGTTGGTTGAAATAAATATATGGGTTTTTTTAAATTGATAATTGATAATGGAAATAGATAGAAATAAAAAATAATAATATTTGACTTTTTGGTTGTGTTGATTATGAAATGAAATGGTAATGAAATTGTCTCGGAATTTGTGCTAGATGTGAATATTTGTAATGAAGGTTGGAGTAATATTATGTAATGAAATGAAAGGACCAAAATGTAAATAACATGAAAATTTTAAAAAACCTACCATTTGGTCTATGATTTTATATAAATTGAACGAATCGGTCCTTACAAAAGTGAAATATATCCTCATTTTAAAAAACCTACCATTTGGTCTATGATTTTATATTTGTATTAGAGTATAGGTAATTATAGGTATTTGAGTAGGGGTATGTTAGTAATTGGATATGAAATATGTAATGAAATGAATTTGTAATTGGAAAACAAACACCTATATAACACTGTAGCTTAAGTTATGTAATAAAAATGAGGATAATGAAATTGTAATAAAATTGTAATGTTAAACCAAACACACCCTAAACCAAACTCTACACTCTTTTTTCTTAAAAAGAAAATAGTATATATATCAAACATAATATGACATTTTGAAAAACGAAACGTTAAAGCTAAAAATCTACTCTTGATCTCTTTAATCTTCATTCTTTATCACAAACTTCGTAGTAAAATTGATGTTATTGATATAATAATGATGAAATAGACATCAATTAAATTCCAAACTGCTTAAAATCACTATTTAATAATTTTGTATGACAATTTTTTAAAACTATTTAATTTAATTTTTGTCCAACTCAATAAGATACCCTTATGATCGTAAGAAATTTCAGTCAATTTTGTTATTTAATTTAGAGCAAACCCCCTTTTTGGTCCCTCAATTGTTACTGAGTCGAGGAATCGGTCCCTCAATTGTGGGAAACTACAACTCAGTCCCTCAATTGTACATTTCCGTCTACGTTTTGGTCCCTCACGTATGATCTGTCAGTCATGGAGCTGTTAAGTGATGATGTGTCACTGTTAAATGCTTACGTGGCTGTTATCTGCTGAGTTGGCATACAAATTATATATCCTACTCATTTTTCATATTACACCTCATAAAAAAGGACTTGTGTGCAACATAGTATAACATTTTAATATCAGAAACACAAAAAAAATCAAGGACCATTATGAAATTTTCACACTCTCCTCTTCTTCATCTTCTTCTTCAACTTCCTTCCCAGAATCCCCGATTCCTCCTCCTCCTCCTCTTCAATTTCTCCTCCCATCTTCCATTAATACCATTAATTTTAGCTTTAACCCCTCTATTATTATTCAACTCACACATCTTCTACCCATAAATACCCCAATATCCCTTACAATTCGTACGGCATATTTCATTCACATTCAACAATCTTCAATAATCTTCAATAATCAACATTCAGTAATCTGATTTCTACCCAAAAACGAACTAGGCACACATCGTACCATATCATGGACTCTGTTGTGTTGGGGCAGTGGCGTCGAACCTTCTCGTTGAATCTCATCGCGAAAACGGTGTCGTTGAAGCTCGAAAAGGAGGGTTTCAGAAGAGGAAGCTTCGAGAACGACGACAAAGATATCGTTTTGGTGTGGTAGTGGAGGAATCCTGTGGTGGTGGTGTTATCGAAGGAAGCTGGACCTGTGGCGTAGGGTCTTGTGGCAATGACGAAGGATGCGTTTGGGTGTTTAGGTTTCGCTGTGAGAAGATGAATGTGTGAGTTGAATAATAATAGAGGGGTTAAAGCTAAGATTAATGGTATTAATAGAAGATGGGAGGAGAAATTGAAGAGGAAGAGGAGGAATCGGGATTCTGGGAAGGAAGTTGAAGAAGAAGATGAAGAAGAGGAGAGTGTGAAAACTTCATAATGGTCCTTGTTTTTTTTTGTGTTTCTGATATTAAAATGTTATACTATGTTGCATACAAGTCCTTTTTTATGAGGTGTAAAATGAAAAATGAGTAGGATATATAATTTGGATGCCAACTCAGCAGATAACAGCCACCTAAGCAGATAATGGTGACACGTCATCACTTAACACCTCTATCACTAACGGATCAGACGTGAGGGACCAAAACGTAGACGGAAATGTACAATTGAGGGACTGAGTTGTAGTTTCCCACAATTGAGGGACCGATTCCTCGACTCAGTAACAATTGATGGACTAAAAAGGGGGGTTTGCTCTTTAATTTATGTTTTTTCATTCAACCACTTACCTGATAGATTCAAGATATGCCAGCTATGATTAATATTAAGTTGAGATTAATTGAGAGATAATGAATGGCCAAGATGTGCTTGAAATTAGGAATCTCTCATCAAAATTATTACGATGGGAAAGGAATTGTGTGTTGTGGGGCATGTACATAAATATCATGAAAGGACCTTGCAACAGATGATGTCTAAAAATTGTACCTTATTTTATTGATTTATGCTATGCGTTTCATCTCTTTCAAGCAATAATTGTGAGTGTGTGACTGTGTACATTTAAGATGAAGTGCTATTCCATTTTTTTTTTTAAAAAAAAATCCAACTAAATTGTGCCTAAAAAAATATTTGCTACCCGACATAAAAAAAAAATATTAATTTTCTTCTTAAACTTTATATAAATTGTCAATTTCGTTTTTAATCTTTTTTTTTCAATTTTATCCTCTAATGTTTTACATTTTAGTTAATTTTATCTTTTGACTAACTTCTTTTAATAAATTAACGACAAACTGTATCATGTTTTTCAATCTGGGTTAGAATTTGAATTTTTTTCCCTATCAATTTTACATTATATATAATTAGTCATGTAAATTCTATCAATAATATTTGGTTAAAGTAAGAGTAAAAGATAAAATTGACCAAAATATGAAACATTACGAACGAAATTAGCAATTGATGTAAAGTATGGGGACAAAATTAATATTTTTGCCATTAAAAAAATATTTAAGAGAGAAGATAAGCAAAATTATGAGACTCAATAATTTTAATTGAGAGCTTCTTTATTTTTTTAAACAAAATTAATAGATACTGCATTATTTTCGAACAAGTTGGAGCAAATATCTAATTTCATCAAAATAAGATAGTGGTTAATTTTGACCATAAACTGTAATTAGTGAGACCATATGATTGGTTTGCTTCATACGTTGGAAAGTTAAGGAAAAGTTCATGGAAGTTTGTGTGTTTGACTGATCTTGGAGTTTCCTTAACTTCATATTCTTGCTCATGGAAACCGTTGCTACTAAAAAATATATAAAAAAAAAAATTAAATTTGCTTTTGCCATCTTCAAGACTTTACTTTTAATGTGCAATGCTTTACTTTACACTTTAAAGAAAAAAGATAACTCACCACACACTTTATTATAGTTTTATATTTCTCAATTTGCTTAACGAAGACCCTTGTGTTATTGCAGATGAAATTGCTTGCTCAAATTCCACCAATTAATATAAAATATTGTGAGAAAGTTGTTAGGAACTTCCAAAGCTTACTTAAGAGTACCACTATTGCTCATCAAAATCACCATTTTCATGTTGTATAAACCACCACAGAATCCATTGTTTCTTGAAATTCACATTTTATAACTAGTGAAAAGTGAAGCATTCCCCTTTTTCACACATGCGACAACCACTCCACAAACTCTTTGAGAGCAAATATAAAATTTAGCTTTAAAATTGTGCGGATCACTAATTTTTAAGAAACAACTATCAACTTGAAAAACACAAAGTGAAAATATTGTCATTAGATAGTGAATTAATCTATTTTTATTATTCTGAAGCGTTTTCTCCAACTGCCCTATTATAAATTTTATGCAGCGTCTTTATGTAATTTCTTAGTGGCAAGTGGCAATCCTTCATTTTGTTTTTCTCTTCTCTTTTTTTCTTGAGATATGTTTCCTTTACTAAAGAGTAAGAGTTTTATCAAAAAATTGATTCCAATTACTTGTAGTCTACAACTATCAAAATAGATTTAAAAATTGATGTTAGCCATCTTAAACAATTAAGAGGTGTGTTCTCTCTTTTAGTGTAATCATTTAAACTTTTATTTTATAATATAGTTATTTATGAAGTTATTAAATTGCAAATCTTTTATCATTTAAAAGTGATGAGGTACGACCGATCGACCCCCACTACGTCCGGGTGGATCGAATCCCTTCTAGGCTTCTACCTCAGGTAGGTTTAAGTTCAAGCAAAATTACTTAAAATGTCTCTCAAAGATTTTATATAAAACTCTCATTCAAGTATACTCTAACCTTAATCTCTTTTATACAACACTAACTTAAGCGTCAAAGTCTCATCGTAGGAGATCAATCCCATTAATGGGTTAACCCTTACAAATATCGAGACATGAAATCAAAACTGAAGATTTGAAAGAGTCTCATCGCAGGAGGCTTCCTCATGAATTATTATTATCTTATCTTATTGTCTATCGTTGTATTCTTAGGAGAGCAGACATGTGCTGGAGAAGGTCTGAACAAAGATATCTTTTTTTTTTTTTTGGCAATTTTTGGCAACAGAACAAAGATATCTTTGGACTTTGGTTTTTGTTCATATGAACAAAGATTGGTATCAGTTTAAAACAACTGTTTTAGTACAGTTGGTAGAGTGTGTATAAGGGAAGTTGGGCCACAAATTGGTCCAAAAAGCTAAGACAAATAATGGAAGGCCCAAGTATGGTGTTGGGCTATATTTGAATTTTTATAGGAAAGAGCCCAAGCTAAGCTAGCCCAGATATAGGAAAGAGGCACATAGATATTGGACCACTAATATTTAATAGTTACTCCATTATTCTTACTTATAGTTATAGCTTTGGAGAATTTTTACAAACAAACTATAGTTAAACAAAATTTATTAATTTTCATAATTTAAAAATACATTTATAAGTAAATTATAGTTCAAAGAAATAAAAAAAATTAAGTTAGTTGAAGACTAATATATATATATATATTGATAAAAAAATTGGTGGCTGGGTCATGCAAATCAGGTGGTCCTCATACCATACCTAACCTACCCATTACCCACGTCCCAAGTTAAACAGAAGAATAGTATGAAAAAGAAAATTCTCACTATAGTTTTAAATTACTAAACTACCCTCATAGAAATCAGTATATATTTAATTATTTATCAACACCTTACACTTTTGCACTCTCAACTCTCACCCGGCTTCTGGAAGGTCTTAGGGGTATTTTAGATATTACAAACACAAAAGTCATTGCTAGCTTGGTCCTTGGGCAGTATGAACTATGAAGTATGAACAACTCTCTTGTACTTACAAAGTCCTAAGTATTAACTTTGATGTTTTGTTCCTTTTTTTAGTTTGATTTTATTTTCCTTTTATTTGCTTTAATGATTCAGATAAAAATGAATTTTATTCTAGTTGAGTAAGATTATATATAAGATAAAAAAAAAAAAACTTTATTTCTTAATGGTATCAGTTTGAGGTTTCAAACAAATAAAAAAACCAAACTCTTCTACAACATATTTAACTGAGTTACATTTCTAAATCTAAAAAAATGAGATAAACTCATAAGATAAAAGTATAAAACTCCACAGAACAAACAAGAGAAGAAAGAAAGGTATGAATTTTACTTTCTGATAACATTCTTTCTCCTCACTTTCACGCCTCATGAACATTCAAATTGACTTTTTTTTGTTAACTTTAGAAGATTTATATGTTTTAAATTCAACCTTTCAATTTTCTACGCAAGAAAGTTGACTTTTCTTCCATATGCACAGACGTCATTGAATAGTGAAGACGTTGAAATCCATATATGCAGAAATTAAAAGGCCATAAAAGCCAAAAACTTTGATCATCTTTCATGTCCACAGTTGCAGAATCAAGGTGTTATTAGAGATTTTTTTCTATGGCAAGTTACAAGAAGCAGGCATTGCATTTGATATTGCTTCTAGCTGTTTGTGCCATTTTGCTGTTTCAGATCAATCACACAAGAGATAAAAGGCAGAGTTTTGGTTGTCAAATTAAGCTTTTTGAAGAATATGGGATTGTGTTATTAGGGCGTAAAGCAACCCCATCATGGTTGATCAATCAAATAGCACTTCCTAATTTAGAAAATGCACATTTTGCAGCAGAAGAAGCTGAATATACAACAACAACTGAGGAAGAAGATTCCAGAAAGATTCATTCAGAAGAATCAAGAAGTGAGTCAGAGTACTACCCAAATATGGTGATTAGTGAGGAATTGAATGATGTGAAGATCATCAAAGAAAAGGCCAAATTACAATTAGATGGATCAAAATTAGAAGATGGGGTCTATAGCTTTCATGATGAAAATGGTGTTCCACCTGAGGGTAACATTCAAAGTTTTACTGTTAATGAACTTGGAGAAATAATTAACTGGTAAGTGGTAATAACATTTCCAAGTTTTACTTTTGGCACTTGGAGAAATCATCATTGATTTATGCATGAAGGAGTCACATCTGGAGAAGTTAGAGATCGATGCTGGGATTTTTTAAGGATTGATTATGAATAGCTCATGCTGACAGGTAGTTATTGGTTGGAAGTCTGTAAAAAATCTGTTTTTACATTTGAGCATGATTGAGTACGTCTTTTAAATAAAATTGATGTGTGATAATTTTATGTAAAGCTTATAATAAATATTTGAACAGCTTTGTTGTAGGTCTTATTTGAGTAAGAAATTACACATCATTTTCTTGGAAGAGATATATATCAATCAACGGCCACATATATATATATATATATATAGCTTGATGGAGGCTTTTCATTGAGGTGTTTTGTATTCCTTAAAACTCAAATATGAGAAAAGGATACATGGGTCAATGGCTACAAAATATGTATTTTATATTTGAACCAAACTCTGATCCTTCGAAGTTTTAGGTGTGATCCTTGTGTTGTGAGTAGACAATTTTCTTGGTGACGAAGCAAGTTTGGAGCTAGAGTACTTACATGAGTCAAAGAAAATTCATAATAGAGTATGTGAGAGTACTTTCAATGATAAAGTCAGTAAACAAATGTGAGAGTAGCCGATTGATAAATTGAGATTCTTGAATAATGAAGAATCTTTGAGGGAGGTTTTGATGATTTGTCTCTTAAAAAATCTTAAACCTTCTAAAGAACAAAACCTACACGCTTAAACCACGGATTATTACTACGGTCACAATAATATGTTGTGATGTTGATGTGGATTTCAATGGGGGAAGATGAAGAAGGTCTTTCAAGGCCATCATGTTTCTTAAAATATTTCTCAACATACGATCCAAAATGATGACAAGTCTTACATCAAGAATCAAGAATTGGAAATAAAGTAATAAACGGAGTTTACTATAATTTTTATATAATTTAGGCAAAACACCCTTTCGTGCCCCTAACGTTTGTAGTGATTTTCAGTTATGCCCCTAACGTTTCATTTGTATCAGTTGTGCCCCTAATGTGAAACGTTAGTTTCAATTATGCCCCCAATTTCAATCATCCACAAAAAAAAAACACCATTTTCGCATGATTTGAGCTCGGTTTTGATCAGATTTCATATGGGTTTTAATTTTCGGGCATCACAAACTTGATTCCTTGGATCAATTTCAAAGATTAAGCTCAAAATAGCCCAAAATCCGAAGAAAATCAGACTCGATGAACCCCAAAAAGGACCAAAACGAAATGCAGCAAAACGAAGCATTTTTCTCAAAATTTTCATGTGCAAAATGATCCTTAGGAGCGGAAAATGAGTACCCATAAACTCATTTATCAAAACAAACTGAAATGAACACGGATCGAAGCTCAAAAGTTCCGAAAAACGGTACACTAACGAGGGTGGGGGCATAATTGAAACTAACGTTTCACATTAGGGGCACAACTGATACAAATGAAACGTTAGGGATATAACTGAAAATCACCGCAAACGTTAGGAGCACGAAAGGGTGTTTTGCCTATAATTTATTTTGAATATTATGTTTAATTATAATAAAATAAAAGGGTTTCCTAGTTCTCCCTCTTGTTTTTATTTTGATTAAAAAAATATGCTTTAAAAGTATTTTCTGTAAATAATTTACCATTTTTTTTTGTCAGAGACGAGAATAAACAAAAACACTTAAGCAAGTGTTAGTCTTTATTATTCTCATATATATATATATATATATATATATAACCTACTTAACTACACAAAGTCACATACTCATATTCCATCGATGTGGGGTTTGAAACCACCACAAGGACATGTCCCAACCACGCACTTTGCACTCCTGTCCTAATTTTTTTTACTGCTCACGCACATACGTTTCTTTTTTATTGGTCAAAAACAAAAATGGACAAAACAATTAATTTAGGTGTCAGTCTTTATTCCCTTATAACCTACTCCTATTTAAATACACACTCCCATCCCACTTATGTGGGCTTGAAACCATCACTAGGGCATCTACAATTTTTAGGGCCAGTTCGTTTAAAGGATTTATTAAATTATAATTTGATTAAATTATAATCTGATTAGATTATAATCAAATGGTGTTTGGATGAGTTTTTGAAAAAAGAGATTTTTAGGATGTGAAATTATTTAAATAGGTATGTAATGATTGAGTTTGGTAGATAGAAGGGTGTGGAAATTGATATATTGTATAGGGATAAAATTGAAATAAAATATTACTTTTTGACTTTTTAGATTTTGTGAATAATTTGAGTTGTTTAGATAATAATTTTGAAAAGTAGTTTTTTGTTGTGTGAAATTTATTGCATTGAGATTTGTTTTAGAAGCTCCAACTTGGAGCTTTTTCTAAATTATTTTGATAGATTATTTCACTTGATAACTACACAATATACATACTATAATTACAATTATCGTATATTGCCCATGTAATTTTCTATGATGACATTTACTTTTTGGTCTTTCATTCTGTATTGACTGAACGAACCAGCCACTTAAAAAAATACGAGTTTGTTGGTTCATGTGATGTTAAAATCGTGAACGATTTGGTCTCTCGGTTAAAATAATAGTCATTGTCCATCTGCTTCTCTCTCTATATTACAACTATAATTATTTAATTTCGTCAAAATAAATTTTAGACAAAAAAATTGATTTTTGAGCCATCTAATTTTTATCAAGTTAATACATCAGTCCCTAATAGAGAAAACAAAAGTTGAAAACATACCGAGTTGTTCCAAAATAGTGATAAATCGTTATTTAAAATCAAATTTTAAATAGATTTAAAGGTCATTTTGGTTCTAAATGTATGTCTTAATGTTCATTTTGATCCATTATGTTTTAAAATGTTCAAATTGGTCCTAAATGTTTGTAAAATGTTTCATTTTGGTCATAAACTATTGAATATGGCTTGTTTCAAGTTCAAACGTGACGCGTTTAGAGCTACGTATTGTTATCAAAGAGTACTTTCTCTATCCAGTTGGGGCCGTCAACAAACGAGGTCAAATCAGTCCTGAAAATAGATCGCTCGTTTTATGGTCAAACAAGTAATGCTAATTATATCTCTCTCATTTCAAATTCGAATGCGACAAATTTAGAGCTATGAGTTCCTCTTAACAAGTCATTTGAATTTGAAATGAAAAACGAGAGAAATATGACCAAATTCAATAGTTTGACATTAAAATGAAACATTTTACTAATATTTAGGACCAAAATAAATCATTTTGCAAACTTTTAAGACCAATTTGAATATTTTGAAACATAATGGACCAAAATGAACATTAAGGCATACATTTAGGACCAAAATGACCCTTTGACCTTTTTAAATATTTTGGTTGAATTTATTTTTTGAATTTATATAGTTAATTTTTTAAATAAGAGGGATAGAAATTATATTTAATAATAAACATATAATATTAATTCTATTTAAATAAAAAATAAATTATTATTATTATTTTATTAAATATTAAAAAAATTAAAAGTAAAAAGATAATTATAATAATTTAGGAAAAAAAAATTTTAGAGAATTGATCAAAAGTAATGTGATGGAAAGAGATTGTTGTAGAAGTAATAAATGAGGAGTGATAAAATAACTAAAAATGTCCTTTGTGTATATTTGAATATATATTGAAATATAGGTAATTATATGTATGTTAATAGGGGTATAATAGTAATTGAGTATTTAAAAATATGAGATTTTTGTAGATTATAATCTAATTAATCTAATTTAAAACAAATAGAATTATTTCAAATTTTGAACTAAAATCAAATTATAATTTGATAGATCATTTAAACAAACTGAGCCTTAATCCTTAACTCGTTATATAAAGATGATTTTTTTTTAAAAAAAATAATAAAAGCAAATTAATTATGAAAAGAATTCGGGCAAAAAAAAAACAGAGAAGCTACCTCCAATGGTATGACGCGACGTGGCAAGCACCTCACTTTTGGACCAATAGGCGAAGCAAACCTTGACAACGTAATAAGATTTTGCCATGTCATTGAACCGAATGGCAATGTTTGTAATTAGATGCAAACTTTAGACCCATTATTGACATTTCGGCAAAATTGCGAGTTTCTTCATTGCCTCGTAAATTAGTAGACACATCTCAGTCTTCACTCTTCTCGCCTCCTTTGGGGACGACGACTCAAAAAGGCTTACACTCTCACAGTTGACGTACTCTCTCTCTCTCTCTCTCTACTAAGCTCAATTTGGCCGTCAATGGCGGCCTCCGATGCTGCCAACGCCGCTACCTCCTTCAGGAATGCTTTCGGGAGCGTCCTTTCTTTCTTCATCTTAATCCTGATTGGCGTTCTTGCATTCTCGATCCGTCTCTTCTCTGTAAGCATTTTAACAATAGTCTTTTTCGTTCTGTAGATCTGATTACGTATTTTCTTTTCAATTCATTGCTTCTTCATGTTTAGCTCTTGCCGATTTGCACATAAGGAGTGAGTGGCCGATCCAGAAAGTCTTTCTTATTTGTTAGAAGCATAAATTTAGTCTGTAACTGTCGTTTCTGGTTGATGAGATACTGATGAAAGAAAAGGGTGCCGAGTCTCGGTGGCAAATTTATCACTTTTACTATCTTCTTGACATTGCACTCTTTGCTTTAGAGTATTTGAGTTCATGAAGTTTATTTTCTTTGTAATTTATCACAGTTTTTGCTTTTTTTCTAGGTCCATATTAGCCTGTATATGATCATTTGTCGATCAGGGTTGTTCTAAGTTCTAACATTCTACGACATTTTTCGTGCATTGATATGCAGGTTATAAAGTACGAGAGCGTCATTCATGAGTTTGACCCTTATTTCAATTATAGAGTCACTCAGGTGAGCTTTATGTGCAATGGAGCTTTTTCCACCCATTGGCACTTTTCTTGGGAAGACTGACGACTCTATCAAGCTGAATAGCTGATTTCCCCTGTGCTTCCCAGTTTATGATTATTGATTTTTCAAAAATATAAATTTTTTATAATTTTTTTTAACCGTTTGTTTCAGTTTGTTGTGCTTCAAAATGCACTATATTGTGAACATACACAAAGGTTTATTGGATTTTGTTTAGCATGTGCTTGAAAAATAACCAGCTTTATCATCTCTGCATTATTATTATTTTCTGAAAGAAAGGATCTATTGCTTGCCTTAGTTCACTTCATAGTTGCTACTAAGCAATATAGGTTCACAGAAGATGACAGGAAGTTGTTTGGTTTCAGTTTCTGACGAAGAATGGAATATATGATTTCTGGAACTGGTTTGATGATCGAACTTGGTAAGTAACTGGTGTATGAAGTGAAACTCCTCTATCTTATTCATGTATTCTGTTTTACCAGCTTGCTGGTTGTTCATTATGTTTCTAGTGTTAATGTGTTTCAACCTTAAATTCAAGGTATCCTCTTGGTCGTGTAATTGGTGGGACTGTCTATCCTGGTTTGACCCTGACAGCAGGAACCTTATGGAAGTAAGTATTATAAAATATGCAAGTAGCAATTTTTGTTACTGACATTCTGTGGTTTTCTATTGATGGAAGATTCAATGTTGGTAAATATATTTGTTAGCATTTATTTTGATATTGATCTGAGGGTGATGTAATTTTCAATCAATCTCTTCTGGTGTCAGGATACTGAATTCCTTAAACATTCCTCTGTCAGTAGAGACCGTGTGTGTATTTACTGCACCTATATTTTCAGCCTTTGCTTCATGGGCGACTTATCTTCTGACTAAGGTCTGTTCTTTTATCCAAACTGTGTTTCTTAATTGTATTTTTTGGTTTATTCTCAATCTATATGCTAATATAGTGCACCTGCCACCTGCAGGAAGTTAAGGGTACTGGGGCTGGCCTAACAGCAGCAGTTCTTTTGGCCATGGTAAATTTCTTAGCAGGCTCTATGATTTAATGAGATTGTCTTTGTTGAAATTTTGGTATATTCTTGGTAGTGATTAGCGATACTAATGACATTAATCTTGTAAGGCAGTCTCTTTATTTCGTGTTTAAAACCATTTGATGTTGTTTATTTTATTTTGAACGTTCTTGTTTTAGTGACTTCAACTTAAGACTCTTGTGAAGAAACATCTGTTAAGATTACCACACTCTGTTGTTGTTTGTCTTGTGCCTTACACAGTAAGATTCTATAAGTCGTTTCTTGTTGTTTTGCACCTCTGTCTTATCTTAGTTGTTACCTCCTAGCTTGTTTGCAGTATTACCATATCTCCTACTTAAGACTGGCTTATTTGTTTGGATGGTGGATTGGTGTTGAAACTTTGTTTTGTTGTTGAAAAGACAAAAAGTCATATCTGAAGGTAGACAAAGGCTATGGTGCTAATTTTCATTGGTGGTATTAACAGTCAATGATAAAATTTAGTGGTGCAGCATTTTTAACTAGTATGCATGATGAATGTGTCATGCATGTCTTTTTAAAAGAGGTGGATAGTATAAACTGATTGAATATGTATGTTGATATGCTGTATCTGTTGTACGTATTTAGTGGTCTTGACTCCTGTGTATAAAATCTGATGATACTTCTATTTGAATTACAAGTTGACCTGTATGTAAATATGTGATGATTTTTCCATTCTTATATATTTTTGTTTCTGGTCCTTTACTCCCCTTATGTTAGTGGTTCCTCTTCTTTAAATGCTTTTTTTTTTGCAGGTCCCTTCATATATATCTCGGTCTGTGGCTGGCAGCTATGATAATGAAGCTGTTGCTATATTTGCTTTGATCTTCACTTTCTATCTCTATATAAAGGTTAACTTCTTGCTTTGGCATCTTTTTTTTTTTCTGTGTTTTTGTGGTAATCTCTTCAAATTTTTCAAAAAATTATTGGAACACTATTTTATTGTATTATATATTATTATTATTATAATTCATTTGCCAATAATGTTATTGAAATATTCTGCATCATCTGTTGCTTACGCACTCCTCTCTTCTCTGTTAAGTTTCTGACTTCACTCGTGTCTTGTAGACACTAAATACAGGGTCTCTCTTTTATGCCACTTTGAATGCCATTGCATACTTCTACATGGTAAGTTTTGTGCCATATGATTCTTTTTAGTTTCTTGATGTTATGCAGCTTCACAACTTTGTTATCTGTTTTCTTCTTCTTCTTTTGTTTCTTGCAGGTTTGCTCATGGGGTGGGTACACTTTTATCATCAACCTCATTCCAATGCATGTACTATTGTGCATCATCACTGGTCGCTATTCCTCTCGTTTGTACATTGCATATGCGCCCCTTGTGAGTATTTGTGATCATTCTGTTACTTTTGAGTTTGATTAATTCATTTTCTTTATGATTGAAAAGTGGAGAATGCATTTTACTCTGACTTGGGCACTTGGCATATCTTGCTTTTGTTTAACATCATGGGTTTCCTCAATGCAGGTTGTCTTGGGCACGCTTTTGGCCTCCTTGGTGCCCGTTGTTGGATTTAATGCTGTAATGACATCAGAACATTTTGCATCTTTTCTGGTGAGTTTGCCATTACTCTTTGAAACAACACCGATCGTAGGCATAAAAATTAGGTTTTACAAGTAAAAAATTAACTATTTCTATTTCATGTCAACTTATAACTACTTGAATGCAATTTTTGTTATTTATCTGATTAAAAGAAACAACAATAATAATCAAAGCCTTTTCCCACTAGGTAGGGTCGGCTATATGGATAATGATGGTTGCCGGGTCCACCAATTATAATTAAGCCTAATCTGCACTCAAAGATAGAATATTAGTAGTAGAGGCGAGAATAGGGTCGATCCACAGAGACTAGTCTTGCCCACAGGTTATGCTATTATAAACCACAAAAATAAGGAACCAGTGAATACGTCTTGCCCAAGATTAATGTCTGTGACTTTAATCTTGCCCAAGACTAGTGACGTAAGAGGTAATTTTGGACGAATGTAATAAAAAGCAATTGTAAATTAATAGGGTTATTACCGATTGATTGGAGTCTTGGCCGGGATCGTTTTTCATGGAGTTTCACACTTGATCATTGATACCAAAATAATGTTATCCCATCAAAATAAACAGGTTAACGAATTCATAAGATGAAATCACTCTTTCATTAAGGTTGATTAAAGGATAACGTATCCAATTTAACCACTTATTAACTAGATGAATCCGACACGATCGACAATTCAATCTAAATTAATAGAATAAAGAACCGAAAGATATTAACCCTAACAATTAATTTACGAAATTACTTGTTAGATTTTCTTCTCCCTGACATGGTACGACCATCTTAGTTGCTACTTAGTGATGAATTTACTAATTACGAATTAATAAGAACACCTAGCGTTATGTTTACAAATCAAAATAAATAACTTTGGCCAAGAGTTATAAAATCAGCTTGAAACATATATAAAGAGATAAGTAGGAGAAAGAAAAATATATTAAATTCATGAAATGGAAAATATGAACAAGATCTCACAAATGTTGAAACTTCCAATCCAAATTCACCCTAAGCCAAGATAAGAGAGTTAGCTGCGCAGGGCCATTGAGCACCAAAATATGTAAAATATGAAATTCAACGTGGAGTCTAAGATCCGCTTGTGAAAACCCTAGGGTCCCTATTTATAGAGCTAATTCTAACTGAAAATCCCACAAATCCCTTAGATTTAGATTACAAAATCTTCTAATAACCCCAAAAGATATTAACTACTATACGCCTCTTTTTTAGATAACAGAATCTGCGTAAGTCTTGGGCAACACGTATGCAGTGCAAGGATATCTTTTAGTTTGAAACTTCAGAATCTGCATGACTCTTGGGCAAGACGTGTGCAAAACAAAATGTATCTTTTAGATCTTGATTTTAAGGGACTTTGAGGATCTTTCCTTACCTGCAAAGCAAACTAAAGATTGAATAAGTACCGAATCCTAATTTATAAACATGATATTTACCAAATAAAGAATCAATCTAAAAATATATCACATTTTCAATTTAATTTGAAGTTTGAGAGAAAATCTAGAATCTATGATATTTTGGGGTAAATCTTTAGATATAATATTCAAATATAGACAAAATACCCCCTAAAAGTCTGCCTAAAATCAGACTTATCAGATAAACTAATGTCAATGTGTTCTATTTTTGCACATGTCCACAATTAGGTTATTAATGGATAAATCTTTCCGGATAATTTCTCCAATAGTTTTCTTTGGTCTTCATCTTCCCTGAATTATTAGACTATCATCCATTTGGTCAACTCTATCCGCTCAATAATCTTCTCCCATAATTTCATAGTATGGCTCATGAGTTCGATCTTCCTATGGTTCCCGCAATTTTGTATATCTCCCTTGTTCTTATACACTGGCATTTTTTACCATTATCCATTCTTCTCAATGCTTGTACCACTTCATGCTCTTGGATTCTACGATAGAAACTGTAATTGAGATCCTCTTCATTAGTACTTATCCCAATCGTATCTCAAGAAGACGTTTGTCCCTCGTTAAAAAGTTTGTGAAAGTACTCCTTCCATCTTTCTTGAATGTCTTGATCTTTTACCAAGATATTACCATCTTCATCCTTGATACATTTCACTTGATCAATATCTTTTGTCTTTCGCTCTCTACTCTTAGCAAGTTTAAATTTTTTTCTCTCCCCATCTTTGGTCCCTAAAGAATGGTGTAACCCTTTATCTGATTAAAAGAATTAGAAGAAAAAAATCAGAAAATTAGAAAGAAGGAAAATGTATTATTCTAGAAACAATATATCAAGATAAACAAAAACAAACAAGAGTTAATGTCTGCAATTATGTTCAAGGTTCCACAGGGCATGCATGGCACGGCTAGTAAAATGTCCTTGAGCTGAGACTCACAACACCATTGTTTTCTATTCATTTGTTTTGGGAAATATTTACAAACTTTCAAATGGGCGAGGAAAGGTCACCAGAAAGCCTGATTACAGTGATTGACCCACCAAGCCAAACCATTATGTGTGATTGGCAGCGGGTTTCAGCAACAAAGTCAAACCCTCGATATTGTGGACAATGATTTGAAATATTCCCTTGAAGTAATCTTTTTTCAGGTTTTTGTTAAGAAGGATGTATAGATCCATTTAGTCAATTTCAAGCATAATAAATTATGTGCCATCCCATGTGAGAGTCAATGTGATATCTTTCTCTATATGAGCTTATGCTCATTTATGAATGAGATAGAACATGAAAAATACCTTGCTTTTTGCTATGAAGATAGTCGGTACTAGTTTGCCTAGTATCTAATTTATATGATAATTTATACAAACACTATTTGCTTTTCGTTGTCCACTTGTTTTGGGTTTTAGCACAATATGCGACTGACATACTTTGACTTAGAAAATGGATAAGCAATTGAAATATTTACTAGTTAAATTTTATAGCTTACAAAAATCATGGTGCTGTTAACCTCTAGCATTTACTTTATCTCCTCCTGCTTTATTTAATTGGAAGCCTTATTTTTACTTTTCTCTTTGTTGATTCACAGGTTTTCATTATTATCCATGTGGTGGCTCTTGTTTACTACATCAAAGGGATTCTATCACCAAACATGTTCAAAGTTGCTGTGACACTAGTTGTGTCTATTGGCCTGTGAGCATCCCTTTGTATGATTTCTTTTACTGCTGAAAACATGACACGGAAAACTGAACTGATCTCAAACTTATGGATCATTTCTTTTTCAGGGCAGTGTGTTGTGCGATGATAGCAGTGCTTATAGCAGTGGTAGCTTCAAGTCCAACAAAGGGATGGAGTGGACGGAGCTTAAGTCTTCTAGACCCGTAAGTGCCTTGTTGACAAATTTTATTTATCTCTCTCTCTCTCTCTCTCTCTCTCTCTTCTAATGGTTGTAAATGGCTCCTAACTTCTAAAATTGTATGCTGCACTTCGACAGTACTTATGCAAGCAAGTATATTCCAATCATTGCTAGTGTGAGTGAGCATCAACCGCCTACCTGGCCTTCTTACTTTATGGACATCAATGTCTTGGCATTCTTGGTTCCAGCTGGTATTATTGTAAGTTAATTTTCTAGCAAACAATCCTGTATTCCTTTCTTGTTTCCGTTTTCAATAGGATTGTATATAAACTATGTCACCCTGGTTCTTTGACTGCTATAGGCATGCTTCTCGCCTTTATCTGATGCAAGTTCTTTTGTGGTGCTGTACATTGTAACATCAGTATATTTCTCTGGAGTCATGGTAAGAATACATTTGGGACTTTATTTTCACCATGTGTTACTACTTTCTTTTTCTAAATTATTATGGAAGCCATGATTGTGTTGTTGAACATCAGGTACGTTTGATGCTCGTACTTGCTCCAGCAGCATGCATATTGTCTGGGATTGCTCTTTCTCAATCTTTTGATGTTTTCACAAGATCAATCAAATTTCAGTTACCCGACCTTTTTGGCCATTCTCCTATTGATGTAAGCATTTATTCATTATGAAGCTTCAGCAGTTCAGCACTGCTTACATTCTTATAGTCACTTAATGAAGTTGCCTTGTCCATATTTATTTATTTATTTTTTTTTACAACCAAGGCAAAGGATGCCAGTTCTGATAATGATGTAGCACCAACTGACGTGGTGAAGCCTGATAAAAGTGAGAACACCACAAAGGAACGCATATCAAAAAAGAGCAAAAGAAAGGAAAAAGAGCCAGTGGAAAAGCCTCCTAGCAAGTCACAGGTTAAGAAGAGGCTTTTGGTCTTGCCTTTGGAAGCATCCATCATCGCTATCTTCTTACTTTTGTTGTTGGGTGCCTTCTATGTGGTAATTTCACTTTTCTTTTCTCTACCTTGCGTAAATTTTGAACTGTGACCCCATTCTTTAGAAGTTTAAGAAGCTTGTGAACCATAACATCCTTGGGATTCTTGTTAATTGTGAACCACCCCTAAAATGGATATTTTTTTCTCTACCAAGAATTTACAATTTTTTTTCTCGTTTATGTCTCATTAATATTTTTCATGTTGTATGGCTTCACAAATACATTCTTTATTCAATACATCTTCATTTTCATACTTGTTAAATTATGCATGATTCTGTTTGCTTAAACTATAAATTCAAATATGAACATGTTTTATGTCTTATTTAATGCAAATTTTTGCATTATCTTTTTCGACATGACTTTACTTCCATGCTTTTGTGTGGTATGTTAATCAAAGCTTTGTTTATGTTTGAAGACATTTCACTTCTCTTGCAGGTTCACAGCGTATGGGCAGCAGCAGAAGCCTATTCAGCCCCTTCTATCGTTCTAACATCACGTTCTCATGATGGTCTTCATGTTTTTGATGATTTTAGAGAAGCTTACTCATGGTTGAGTCATAATACAGAAGTAGATGATAAAGTGAGTCTCATGACCCACCCGGCTGACCTTTCTGCTTTTTGGTTTTGAGCTTGTGACTCTATGATTTTTTCTGTATTGCCTAATTTTGGAAAAACCTATGGTTTTCTTTCACAAGGTCAACATTTAGTTTTCTTACTAATTTTGGACATTTATGTTCTGTATGATGAACACTGTCTTTCTTCGACATTTGGTTATATGAAATATCATCCGTACAAAGCCTCTTTTTATAAACAGTTTTCTGCTAGCGGCACTTGGATTGCTTTCAGGTTTTTGGCCCCTTAAAGAAAGATGAAAAGAATTAGCTAACTCGAACTAGAAATATTGATGCTTATATAAAATTTCTTGTAGGTGGCATCTTGGTGGGACTATGGATACCAAACTACTGCCATGGCTAATCGAACTGTCATTGTTGACAATAATACTTGGAATAACACACATATTGCCACTGTTGGTACTGCTATGTCTTCTCCCGAGAAGGCAGCTTGGGAAATTTTCCACTCCTTGGATGTAAAATATGTTCTTGTTGTCTTTGGAGGTCAGCATCTTTTCTCTTTCCTGAAATTATTTTAATTAAGTCACCTTGGTCTGACTTGTTGTTTAACTTATTAGGATTGGTTGGCTACCCCAGCGATGATATCAATAAGTTCCTATGGATGGTCCGTATTGGAGGGGGTGTATTCCCTCATATAAAGGAACCCGATTATCTAGTAAGTAACTTCAAGCAACATTGGTTGCTCTATCAAGACCTTAAAGTAGAGGACAATTTAGCTTCTCCTTATGATTTCTTAGCTTTTTGTGATGTGTGTTGATTGGGTGTTAAACTCTCTTCTTTCTGTTCTGTTCAAAAGAGGGATGGTCAGTATCGGATTGATTCTATGGCTACACCGACAATGCTGAACTGCCTTATGTATAAACTCTCATATTACAGGTTAGCTTTGCTGTAAACTTGGTTGTTTGTAATTTTTGTTTTCTCCACTTGTTGGCACTCAATCTTCTATGATCTCTTTTCGCTACAGATTTGTAGAAACAGACGGTAAAGCCTATGACAAAGTGAGGGGAACAGAAATTGGGAAGAAATATTTCAAACTTAGCCATTTCGAAGAGGTCAGATTACACACACACATACACACATATCTGCCTTGAATTTCATTTGGGTCTATCCTACATTAGTCCCTGGCTCCGTGCTATAAACTTGTTCGTTAATTATGTACCAAAAAGAAACTTGTTACATTAATTAGTCCCCCTGCATTCTATGTCAACAAAAAATAAATTTTGCTATCACTTTTTATATTGTTCTTGGGGATTGATTATTTTCATACCCATTGGTGGTGTTTCTAATTGGAGTCATGGCTTTTAATGCTTCAGGTATTCACAACTCACCATTGGATGGTTCGGATATACAAGTTGAAACCTCCAAGAAATAGGATACGGGGAAAGACTAAGAAATCAAAATCGGTATGTCATTTAGTTCTTTAATTGCCTATGATTGCATCTCGATCTCTTTGTATCTGTAACTGAAATCATTTGACAACTGCTGTTTTGGCAGAAAACAAGCTCAAAGACTGTCTCGAGCAGAAAAGGATCACGAAGGAACCCCTTTTAGTTTAGTTTTTAATTTATTTTCGCATAGGTAAAACATATTGTTAGTATCTACTACTTTTACATATGTACAAGGGCCATGGAGAGATTTTGCCGATTAGTCATCCTCTCTCTCTTTCTAGAGTGTTCAATGAACGATCAGTGATTTTGGATTTTCATTTAGTTCTATCTGAATGATTTTGATTTCTCTCTCAGATTATAATGCTCAAGAGAAAAACCAATATATTAAAAACAGGGGAATCAAACTTACAATTGATAACTTGATCTTGGGGGTGTAAGTGTAACATAGCTTCTGATCGTAGGTTAGGCCGTACAACTTGGTAATTTCTCATTGTTTTGAGGTACAGTTTGAGAAAGCTCTTTTTTTTTTTTTTGTGGCCAAATATGCACTAACCAAAAATCATTAGATTTATAGTCTTGTATGTATATAATGGTTATATTTATCCGCATCTATATCATAGTCTGTATATCTCTCCATAGCATTGCAGCTAAATAGAGATTGCTAAACCAAACCTTGTGAGAAACAATTATCTTGTTGTTTCAATTATTTTAGGATTATTGACTTTCGTTAGTGCCTACTCTGTGATACCCAAGACCTACATGCATCAATCCTCATCTTGATTCAATTATATTAGGCATCACATCACATAAGTTTGGGTGTACTAAATTAGTGAATAGTGTTCAATCATTATGGCTTATCAAGTGTAATGCCATTCCATTACCATTCTCATCATATTAGGGACCTTAAAATGATTTGACACTTCACTTGCCCTATAATCTACAAAGCGGCCCCAGAGAGAACTTACGTTTCCACTTTTCATCTAAATTCTTCCCTATATATCTAATTTTGGAGGCAAATAAATAGACAGTGTGTTCATTTCTAAACTGAAACAGTATGAGTTGAGGGTCTGCTTGTGATTGTTTTTGTTTTTGTTTTTTGCATTTGGCTTATCTTTTCCTCAAAGGGCTTCCTAGAGTATTTCTTTAGGATAATGCAGTTCTCTCACCCTTGTTTAAGTTCCCATAGACAAAAGACTGAAATTTTATAGACGCATAGAAGCCCATTATGCCCACCACATTATAAGGAGTTTGACAATTGACACATTGTTTAGTCACTTTTATCTTTAAAACACTATGTCCAAAATGGCACATTATCCTATGAAAAAGGAGTTACATTCTAGTTCCTACTTTTAAAGTCTCATCTTAATAATTTTCTTTTTTTTTTTAAAAAAAAAATAGAGGTTAAAAAGTAACACATCGTGTAATTGGCTTGGAATAATCTTTTTTATGAATACATTAACAATTTGATGAAAAAATAACTCTTTAATTTGTTACTTAAAAGTTTAACCAACATACAAATTATTAGCTTCTCTATAATCTACATGTATTATGTTTTAACCCGAAGAGTTGAGTGGCAAGAACAAATTTGGTTCCATATCTTTTACTTAGTTTTCAATTTGGTCCTGTATCTTTTTCTATTTCAGTTTTGGTCCTATATCTTTGCAAAAGGTCCCAATTTTGGTTTCATATCTTTTAGCCAAGTTGCATAATTAGTCTTATATCTTTGCAAAATGATCCTTTTTGTAAAGATATGCGACCACTTCTAAACCTGACTCAAATATATAAGACCAATTTTGCAATTAACCCAAATATGCAACAAAAAATATATGGGACCAAATTGGGATCTGACTCAAAGATATGAAACTAAAAGCGTAACAAAAAAATATGGAACCAAATTTGCACTTTAGACAAAGATATATATATATATATATGTTTTAAGAATTAAATTACAAAAAATTATAAATTTAAGTACATTTATGACTAGGGGTGTTCAGCAGTTCGGGCTAACCCGCCAAAACCAACACAACTCGCATGTTTGGATTGGTTTGATTTAGGCTAGCGGCTTGGTTTGGTTTGAAAATTTCTAGCCCACAATGGTTTGGGTTGGGCTGCGTGTTTAAGAATTCTGAGTCTGCTCAACCCAACCCAACCCAACCCAACCTGCCATTTATATATTTTTTATTTTAATATATACATAAATAAATAATAAGTAGTATAATACAAATGACTCTTGAGTTGTCATTTCCCCTTAGCTTTAACACTACGTAGACTTTACTTTCAATTAATATTTTTTTTGTCAATAATTCAATTAATCAATTTAATCTCTTTAATTTTTATCATTTTCACTTTTTATCGAGAAGATTAAAATTAAGAATTTTACAATTTTACTTGCTAAATTCCTATTTCTATCTTCCTACTACTAATTTTACCTTCTTTAGATGAGTATATATAACTTTCAATCATATTATATTATTATTAACTTATAATAATAAAAAATATTTTTCATTAAAATTCAATAAAAAATTAAAAGATTAAAAAAAATTGTGGAGTCAAGTATATTTTTATAAAAAAATAATTTGCAAATTGGAATAGGTCAGCCTGCCAACTTGTCCAACCCAACCTGCTGTTGTTTGGTTTAGTTTGATTTGGCTGAAATATTTTTTTCCAAAACTCAACCCAACCCACCTCACGAACACTCTTCTAATGACAAGAAAATGACTTCAACCAAAAAAAAAAAAAGACAAGAAAATGAGTAAAAAGTTTTTAACATGGTGAATTTATTTATTTTTTTTATTATGCATAAAAATGAAATGATCCATGGTTACATAATCCAAATATAGTAAATTTGTAGAGAGAGAGAGATTGAAGTGAGATGTAGAAGAAGGTGGAAAGCGGGAAGAAGGGATTTCATATTTTCATTTCAATGGGTGGCATGTCGTCACGTCACGTGTATTGAGTTTAGGGAAAGCCGACATTTGCTTCTGATTGGTCAGATTTTGGCGCCACCACAGGCCCCACTTTTCTTCTCCCTATTCCATCGCCGACGCCGTCGTCTCTCTCTCAGATTCTTTCAGGTTACATAAACAAACCCTAATACCCTATCACTCTCTACACTATATAGTATATACTACTCCCTCCGTTCCTATATATCTGATGTTTAAGGTAAAAACACACAGATCAAGGAAATGATTAGCTCACCTAAAATGAAAAAAAAAATGAGGTAAAAAGACTAAACTATCCCTATTAAATTACTAGGAAAATGGTTATTTATTTATAACTCTACTATATTTAATAGGGATAGAATGGTAAAAGAATAATTAATGCTCTCTTGAAGTTATAAAACATCAGATATTTTGGAATAAAAAAAGTTCTCCAGAAAAGCAGATATTCAGGAAGGAGGGAGTATATTACTTCTATACATTCTTTATATTTATATCTTTCTTCCAATTAGACACAAAAGACACACAACTACTAGGCTCAAACAATGTTCCCCTTTCAAAACGCTTGTCTTAATCGTAAAGTAATGCTTCCTTAATACTTTTAATTTATTAAATAATTCAATATTATATTTTAGGAACCCTCAATGACAATGCCTACTCATTCTGCATTTCTGCTCTCTTCTGTTCTTTTGTCCCTCTGTTTTTGTAGCTACACAAATTTCAACTTCTTTATGTGTTCAATTCACCTTAACATCAAATTGGGGTAAAATCATCCCTGTGCCTTGTGTATATATATAGTTTATTTGAATGCATTCAAAGTATATTCCATAAAGCTACATTTTCAAATAGGGAAGGGTTTGAATGATGAGTTTTTTCCTCCTTGTGGAACATGGAATGATGAATTTGCTTTAGCATTCCATTCCATGCCCCAAAATTCAACAACTATGGGGAAATGCCCTAGATGAGAGAACCTTTCGTGTCAAATTGAAAAACATGATCTCTCTACTCTAACTAATCCGAGGTTGGTATATAAACATAAAAGTTTAAATTACATATCTATGTCAATGATGACAATGGATGAATGTCAATCAAATCCCTAAATAATCAATCCAAATAGTGTAGCTTATTCAGACACATTAGCCACATTAGTCAGAATATAGAAAGTAGAAACCTTTATCACACGAGAAAGACAAAATAGTGCTAAAATTATTAGACGTGTGCAGCCAATTAGAGAAAGACAACTTAAATTCTCTTTGGATATCGTACTGGAGAGTAAATTACTTAAAACTCCTTTCTATGTGAACAGGGTCAAATGTTTGGGATTGAGGCATTGCCCATGACATGGAATGTACTGATTAGGTTTGTTGATTAAAGCACTTGTGTCATTATCCGGGTTTTAAGCACTAAACTCGAATACAATTATTGGTTAGTAGTGCAGCAACAGCTGATTGAAAGTGATGCTAGATTAAGCTTTTAATCAAAACCTGTTTTAAAGTTCCCTCAAAAAACATCTTTTACCATTTCATTAAAATGATTTGTTGCTGTGAGAATGTCATGTTCCTCAAGGGACCTAAATTTGTTGATGCTATACAACAGATGACGTATCACACTTCTTTCATGTGATTTGAGAAACCTTGGGTAAAATCTCAAGAAAAGCTTCAATTATCTGGGTCATTTTGTGGTTGGATTTAGCTTAGATGTTGGGGAAATTTGGATTAATTGTATTTTAGATTTAAATATACTGTTCAGAGTTGCTTGATTATTATAGCGAATCAAACTAGTGATTGAAAAAGGAAACTAAATGTAGCCAATACGTGTATCTTTTACTTTTCTATATCACCAAGGAGCAAATGGTGTTTAATTATAATCTTTTAACTCGGTACTATATTTTTGGTTGAAGAGAATAAAAGAGAGCTTTTAAGGTTAAATAATGGTATACCAGTTTGTTTTTTCTTTTCTTTTCTTTACTTTTTCTCTCTCAGTTCTTGTTTACCTTACCACAGAAGTGAAGCAAAATATCCAACGTAATACAACTGTACGAATTACGCATCCCACCTCTCACCAAGGTGTAAAATTTAAACAAGCAGTAATAAGACAAACTATAGAGTGAGAAAGAAGATTGGTGCTCTAATCTAATGATTCTGCTGCATTGACTATATTAGTTATCTCTTGATAGTTACATGAGTATATTATTGTGGAATGGAGAGGAAAAAAGTGAAAAGATAAAGACAAGTGGGGAAAAGGAACATTAATTAAAGGCTAAGCATATTATGTCTTTGTTAATTACATGATATTATCTTCTTGACCTTGATGAATAACGTCAAAGTGGTACTGTGAATGGTGGCAGGAATTGAAAAAGTAAGTATAAACTATCAATAATAAGAACCACATCTTTTTCTAGACTCTCCTTTTCTTTGAGTCTCTTTCAGAATAAAACTACTTTACTGGTTGGTCCACTTAATTAGGGACAAAACACAATGAAATGATAGCATCGTGACTCTGTTCTCAAAATTGATGGAAACCTTCTAACCAGTTTTTATTGTAATCCATAAGATAAATGACGCATTTTGTTCCTTATTTTTGCTTAGAAAATATCTACATGGCTATCGTTGCAACTAGCCTCACTAATTACTTTTCTTTGTTAGGCTTATTTTAATCTGAAGCTATACACAGTGGAATTGCATACTCTAGAGTCTAGTGGATATTATAATTGTTTGACAGGGTTTGAACTTAGAATTGCTTATATAACTTTTTGTTCATTTTACGAGAAAACTCCACATGGTGAGTAAATCTTGTGTTCTTTTCGTTTATTAAATATCAAGCCTGCGAAGTAACTTACATTTAACTCTGATTCCACTGGGTGCTATCTGTGTATGAATTATGCATGACCAAAACGTGCATTGACTGTCTAACCGTAGCCCTCAATGCAACCCTGAAGTGTATATAATTAGGAAGGTTAAAAAGAATTTCTGGCTGAGCTTCTTCCTGCATAAATTAGCCTTCAATATCCTAAAATATGCCTAGATAATAGAAACCCATACATAAGGTATAAAGGAGGTATCTACTTACTTCTTCATGTCAAAGAACTTCTCAACATACAGTAGAAAACCCCACATCAAAAAGAAGAATAATAAAAAGGGAAAGGGCTGTGACATTCGCAATTTAAGTGCTTTAGTTTACTTTCCATTTCTTTAGTTAAGTATATAAGTATTTAGCAAATGACAAGTGTTATGAACTTGTTATTTGCAAACTGGCCATAAAAAAGCTAACACGAGACAATGATGATGCAATTCTCTTGAGGCTTACAAATTAAAAGTGATTCATCAAAGGTAAGGCCAATGGACGTGTCTATACATGCTTGTCATTTTCTGTTTGCTAGCTAGAACAAATGTTAATCCCTTTTATAAAGGTCTTCTAGTTGATAATAAAACTCAAGCATCTGTGACCATGCAAATCCACTCTTGAATTGCTGAAACGTGGCTGATGTAAGTTATTTATATTTAATTATTTACTTTCTTGAAACTGTAGTTGATGTAAGATTTGACCTCAATGTAATTCTTTCACTTTCATCATCCACTTAGTCCCAATGATTTTTCACTTTATGAAAGAAGATAGAACTTTTCCTGTATTACCCTAACATGCTTTTAAATATAGATTGCTGCAAGCAAAACATGTATCCTAAGACGTAGCTGCTATATTGGTAGTTTTGGAGCATTTATTAACTATTAAGCCTATATATCACAAATGTTGAATGTGAACAAGAACAAGGCATTGCTGTCTCAATCATTAGGTGTAGAATTCCAATATGATAATGTAATTTGGGTTTTTCCATTAAGTAGTTAGATAATATTGATGAAGAATGTAACTGCAGTCTAAACAAGTATGATGGCATGCTGACTGTGCTTGTAGCTTTGGGTCTTCTTTAATTTTCTTTTAGGAAATTTTTGTGAGAACAGGGGCAGCTATAAGCAAAAGTGCTTGTTTTTCTCCTTTTAGTCATTGGAGAAGTTACTCATAAATCATCATGTATGGTTTTTTTTGGTTCCTGAATAATGAATTGATATGAAAAGATATGAACCGACCAACCCCTTACATGTATACTCTGCTTTAGGGAAGGCCTCAGTTATAATTAACTGCTTGAGAATCAAAATAGTAAAGTGATCCCCCAATAGTATGTATTCTAGTATACTTATCTAGTTGTTACTTACTATTTACAAGTTGTGACTCGGTTGATTGTTATTTACTATTTACGAGTTGTGATTCAGTAGATAATATGGGTTGAATATTTGAATATTTTAAGGTTGTTTTTTTTTTTATATATAATTTTTAATAACAGGAAAGGTTTGGGTATACTTTTGAAATATAAAAACCAAAAGAAACAGATGGGAATTCAAAGAAAGCTGCTGAAGATTTAATAATTTTATTGCATTAATTTGATAACACCACTTAGGGCCTACTGGTGCTATTTTTCTTTTTATAGGCCATTACTTCTGTGGCTACATTTAATCTACTTCACCTAATACAATGTCCCATTTAGACAATTGATAAAACAAGTGGTGTTTGTACATAATTCTATGCTGTTAAAGTTCATTATCCCTTTTACTCACATGCAAAATTAATTAGGGCTTGAAGTTGAACTCTAATTATACATATACAATGACACTGACAAATCTGTCTACATATAAAAACCAAATCTGCATTATTATACAGAAGGGCCACAGGATCTTACTTCTTATTAATATTATTATCATCCCTCACCCCTTGGTTTGGCTTCATACACACTAAAAAACGAAAGAAAATTAAAATCCCTTCAATCAATTATGGAATCATATATAGATATAATTGTTTTCCCTTCATCTTCTGTCACAATAGGGCCCTAAACTGATTCAGTGGTTGCAGATACAAGAACCTGTCTCCAGAGAATGAGATGGTCAATTAAGATGCTGAAGAAGATACATAGTAATTTATATAATTTTTCATTTAAATATGAGAAAAATCTAATTTTTAGTCATTAAATTTATCCCAAAATTATAATTTAATACTTTATTATTAGAAATACACTTTTTGATCATTTTTTTTACAAAAATTAGTTATTTGGTTTTTACAGATAATGTTTTAAGCATTAAATAATTGACATTCACAAAAAAATTATTTTCAGTCTACGAGGATTAAATTATAATTTTGATAAAAATTCAGGAGCTAAAAAATAAGTTTACTCAAATATCTGATTCCTACCTCTGATTTGTACAGCATATATATATCTATAGCATTTCAGGCAAATTAATTATGCCAAATTGCGACCATAACTCTTAATTAATGAAATGCATTATGAGGCTGACGCAAATCAAATAGAATCAAATCCAGAGAAATAAAACTCGTTAAATGAAATAATTCAAGCAAGAAGAAAAAAAAAAAGATTCTCTCTCTCTGTGTCTCTCTGTTTTTGCTTTTCCTTATTTTTAATTTGGACTTGGAGTCAAAAGAGTCTTGCAGATTCTGTTAAGAGCTGAGACTGATGAAATATGAAGCAAGTTCGTGTTAAGAAATAAAAAGGCCATCTAAGATCTTAGTGATTTCAGCTAGACTCTTGTCTATTGCATCTGATCATGTTTTTATATTTCTTATGTTTCTAATTAAAGCAACCCACAGATTTGGTCTTTTGCAGCGCCTGCAACGCCATTCACAACCATGTGAACATAAAATCCCCACCAAAAGATTCATACATACTATACAAAACCTTAATTTTTCATCATATCATCATCATCATCACTGAGCATACAAATGATTTAGGTCAAAGTATATTTTGGTTCCATAATTTTTTTTGCACTTTTGGTCCCATTTGTAAAAGGTTGTAGATTTGGTCTCGTATCACTTTTGGTCAGTTTGTATAATTGGTTTTACATCTTTGCAAAAAGTTTTACTATCAGTCCTACTTGACCAAAAAATGTGACGAACTGTGCACCTGACCTAAAGATATGAGACTAATTCTACAATCTGATCAAAAGATATGAGACTAATTATGTAACCTGACCCAAAGATATGGGACCAAAAGTGCAACAAGGGACCATATTTGCAACTGTGCAAGAGATACGGGACCAAAAATGCAACAAAAAAGTTATGGGATCAAATTGAGACCTTAGCAAAATTTATGGGACCAAAAGTGTACTTTGACCAATGATTTATGTATATCTATTAAAGAAATATTTTATATTTGATTTAAGATAAAAATACAAATAACACTCTCCATACATTGAAGAAGCTTATAAAGTTTAATTACTACAACTAATAGCACATTGTATTTTGTGTTATAAACGCAATGACCAAAGAATTTCCTTGTATAGTAATCGGTAATCACATGCTCCATTACATTAGCACCTCATTCTTCAATCTTCTCACACCCTACAATGTGAAAACTGAAACCAGAATCCCAGATAACTACACTTAAATTAATAAGAAAGTTCACTACTAAATTGAAAAAGTAGTCACCTTTTCAGGCTGAAAAAGTTAATTAATTATTTTTTTTCCCAACTTTCAATTTGGTATGAAACTTAAAAAGTTAATTAATTATATGTTCCCTTTCTATGAAGAAACTTAAAATATCAGTATATCAAATAACTAGATTATTTATTAGAAGTAGTATAAGAGGATGCTTAATTAGTTGATGGTAGAGGCTAAGGTAATGTATGACTGGTGGAAATAAAATATTAGAAGTAAATGTGAAGCGTTAAAGTCTGCACACTGCACACTCTCAAACAATTCCAAAAGTTTTGACAAGTCAACTTTGTAATTAATGATCACGTGTAAGTGTAACTCCTATACGAATACTTATAACTGCAAGTCTAAACTCTAAAGAAGATACCTACGAATTTATAAATTAAGTTAGGTCAAAATGCATCAAATCAAATGTTCTAAACACCAGTTTTGTTTTTCCTATACTAAATATTGCAACAATAATATATGAGGCTTAAAAGCTACTTCATCACATCTCTAATTAAACTGCTTAGTTCTCCAAGGCAAAGATCCAGTTTTTTTTTTTTTAAAAAAGAAACTTACTAAAATAAGTTTTCATATCTGTATACATATAAAGTATTGTGTGTTTGTGTGTGTGAATTCATTTATGTTGTTGTGATTTGATGATGGGATTGATATGATTCTTCTTAAATACAAATAAGAAAGCATATATCAAAGGGAGATAAAAGAAAAAAGCCAAAAAGAATTGTATTTGATGAAGAAAGATTGGCCAATTTCTACGAAAAAAAAAAAGAAAGGCCAATGGAGAAATCAGAATATCCCCTAAATTAAGAACCTAAGTTTTCCTTGATAATTGAATTGGTGCATTAAGAATAATATAACTATAATGAATCTCGTGCTGAATTATAAGATTATGATCTTCCCATTTTTCCCGATCACGCTAAAAAATAACTATTATTATAAGATACAGCCAAAGCAATATATAGAAGAAGACAAATTAAATATATATGGTAAACAAAGAAATGGGACCTTTGCCCCTCATCGATCACACCTTACAGCTATGAGATGGGGTCATGAAGTTTTGACTACAATACTGTGTGATAGATATTAAAAGAGAAATAAATATTCAAATGAATCCATAATATAATTATAAATATATACAAATATATATATATATATATATATATGCATGGAAAGCAGTCTGTGAATTGAATAGGAAGAATTTGGTAATGCCTTTTCTGCTCAATTATTGAGAAAAACAAGTGCACCTACCATTGGATTTCAGATTTCTTGCACATAATTTTGAGAATCATATAATACCACAAAAACTTTCATTGGGACCTGCATGCATATTGGAAGAACGCCTAATTTTTGCAAATATTAAGAAATTAAACATTTTTCACATTATTAGTTGGGTTTTTTATTTATGTATTCACAGTTGAGAATTAAATGTTTAAACAGTCAAAGCTTTTAATTAGCCTACCTCTTGAAATTTTTAAAGAAGGGGTATGCATGGTAATTGGTATAATATTGCAGTCAATTTGAATTGTTGGTATATATGGTAAGCAATATCCATACCAATCTTTAATTTGAAAATTCATAAAGAAGTTTGAGGGGACTTTATTGAAAGTGTGTTTGAGTATCTAAAGAGATAAGAATTAACATGTGTTAGGTGTTTTTTCAATTATATTTCTTTTTCTCTTAACAAAAATGTATTATCGAGGGGGAAAAAATAGTGTGGATACAGATAGTACATGTTTAGGGGCATGCTAAGGTTATTAGATGGGAAATGAGGGTGTGTGTATGAGAGAGATCATATAAAGAGAGGTATATAACCAATGATTAACAATTGTGTTACGTGTTTTATTTAAAGGTAAACTATACAGATTGTCCCTTTTGTTTGGGATATTTTAAGATCAGGATTGTGTGGTTTGAAAAGTGGCAATTTAGAGAGTGAGGTTTGCTCCCTGAGTAGAAAAGGGCTCTCTATCTAAAATTTAACAAAAATTTGGGCTAAAATGTCATTTTAATTAAGACCATAACTATTAATTTTCGAGTGATCTTTTTACAATTATATTCAACTATTTTATCAATAGTCAGAGTAAAAGTTCTCGAAAATTTTCTATTTTTGCATCAAAGTCTCACTCATAAAAACAAAGAGTCAAATACATAGAAAATTAATAGTTAGGGTTTTAAAATGTTATTTTAGCCTAAATTTTTGTTAATTTTTGGACGGAGAGTCCTTTTCTGTTAATGGAGCAAACCTTAGTCCCCAAATTACCACTTTTCAAACTACCACTTTTCAAACCACAGGGATCCGATCTTGAAATACCTCAAATCACAAGAACTTTCTGGGTAATTTACCCTTTATTTAATTAGTTGTGTTTCTTTTTGTTTTATGGATTTAAGCACTAAACTCAAGAAAAATATTTTTGTTGTTAATTATCAAGTTTTCTCAATATATACAAAAACATAATGTCAATAGAAAAAAAAAAGCGTAAACTAACGATTGAGTCATTGTAAGATGATATATTTTTTCAATTCATCAATCAATTAAAGATAAGCTTATAAAATTCAATTACGAATTAAGATATAATCAATTATAATGAAGTTGGTTATTTTGTTAAAAAAAACAACTGAAATTAAACAAAAATTCTGATATGATTTTAAATTTTATTGATCCATATTCATGAGAAATACAACAAAGGTTTTATGTTAGCTGTCGCCTAACTAACACAACCCTCCTCTTTTAACGGGCTTGAGACCGTCAATGTAAGCATAAGCAAACACAACTCGTTCTATTGTTGGTACTGTGGAAGATAAAAGGGCAGTATGAGTAGAAATTCAACTTGACTGAGATGAAAATGCTTCATTGGATGTGTGGTCATACTATTAATAAAGTCTAAAGATAAGATTAGGAATAAGGTCATTAGAGAGGAGGTTGGTGTAGCACCTATCATAAAGAATTGGTCGAAACATGCCGTAAGTAGTTCAGGCATGTGCAAAAAAGACCTTTAAAGGCCACGGTATGCAGAGTTGACCAAATGGTCGAAAATCTTATAATCCGGGGAAGGGGGAGATTCAAAGAAAATTATCTAAGAAATATTCGGAAATATCTATCTATCTATCAATAATCTTACGGTTGACATGTGCAAATTTAAAACATGTTGGCGTCAGTTGATCCATATAGCCAACCCCACCTAGTGGGAAAGGACTTTAGTTATTTATTTTTTTGGCCAAAGTCCTATTTTGGTCCCCCAGTTATGCTCAGTGTTCCAAATTGGTCCCCCAGTTATTTTTCGTTCCATATTGGTCCCTCAGTTATGCAAAACTTGGCAAAGTTGGTCCCTCTAACGTTTTCCATCCATTTCTCCGTTAAAAAAATTGACAAAATTGATTTTTAACTCCTAAAAGTTTTAATTTTTACCTTAAGGACATTTTTCTCTATAATAGAACCAAAATGTAAGAAAGAAAAAATAAATTGGGGTTTTATTTTATTTCACACAATCTTTCTATATCTCTCTCTCCTACTCTTCTTCCCTGAAGACAATTCTGCCATTGCCGACAAATCCAAGCTTTTCCCTTTTTCTTCTTCCTCTTCCTTATTCTCTAAATTACCATTCCGAAGGACCAATTCTACCTTCCTTCTCACGTTCCACCGACTCCTCCGGTGGTGTCGGACGGAATGGTGGAGAAAGGAAGCTCGCAGATGGCGACTGAATCGTCGAAATTAGCCGCAAAGCGAGAGGCGCGTACGCCGCCGCTACTGGAACCGATGGTGAAAAGGTTGAAGTCGTAACGGTTAGCAACATCGGCTCCGTTTTCGGGCTTGGCACGAACCGTGAAGGTGCAACGGTGGTGGTTTTCGGAGGAGAAGCGAGGATGGTGGGAGAGAGATGATAGGGTTTTGGGGACAGAAACAAAAGATGGAGAGAGATGATAGGGTTTTAATTTTGGTTTATGAGATTCGGTGTTAGAAGAAGCTTCATACGATTTAGGTTTGAAAGAGAGATTTCTGGGAATGTGAATTGTTGGGGGTTTCTGAGTAAGGAATCGCCGAGAAGAAAGATGGTGTGATAGAGAAAGAGAGATAGAAAGATTGGGTGAAATAAACTAAATCCCCCAAGTTGTTTTTTCTTTCTTACATTTTGGCTCTATTATAGAGAAAAAGGTCCTTGATGCAAAAAATTTAAACTTTTAGGATTTAAAAAACAATTTTGTCTTTTTTTTTTAACGGAAAAATGGATGAAAACTTTTAGAGGACTAACTTTGCCAAGTTTTGCATAACTGGGGGACCAATATGGAATGAAAAATATATAACTGGGGGACCAATTTGGAACACTGAGCATAACTGAGGGACCAAAATAGGACTTTGGCCTTTTTTTTTCATAGAAAAAACTTTAGGTGAGTTGGGCCCCGGGGGTTCACCAAGGCTAAGGCAGGCCTACAGGCTCTATGAACGTTTACAGAGGTACTTACAAATCGCCTATTAATAAGGCCCTAACAACAATAAATTTCATTGACATCTCAATTAATAATTGATATTAAAAAATATCATATTAACTATTAAATTTAAACTGATATCTTAACAAAATGACTAAACTAATTATAAATGTATTAATTGGTAGTGACTAAACTTTATATTGCTATTTTTTATGGATTGAATAAAGAGACTAAATTAGTAATTTATTCTAAAAGAATTTAAATGCTTAATACATATAGTATTTAAAGTCTTATATTTACTATACAAATGTCTCATCAATTTGTACATATCTATTTTTTACTTAATACATACAAAACTATATATTTTTTTTCTGAGCGTACAATAGTAAAGGAAATCATTCAGATTTCATCCATATTTGTAGAAAAAGTCAATCAATCAAATAATTAGTAGTCCCGTTAAAAGTTAAAACTACAGTATTAAATGATGGATAAATTGCAAAAATGGTCCATGAGATTAGATTTATTTATCCGAGGATATTCTCTGGTTCAAAAATTTGTAATTTGAGCTATGAAGCATGGACACTGACACGGACACGGGATACGACACGGACACGGACACAGCGACATGTCAAATTCTCAAAATTACGCGACACGACACAGCATATATTTATATATATAAATAATTAAATATTCATAATTTTTAATGAAAAAATTAAAAATTACAATTTTTATTCATAATATATGTCATATCTATTATTATTTTCTCTTGCCTATCATGTTAAAGTTACAAAAAATTGATTTATATTCTAAAATTTATGGATATGTGTCGTGTCGGTGTCATACGAGTGTCGGACACTGACACGTGTCT
>QANZ01019395.1:435736-465685 GCA_003254925.1 Chamaecrista fasciculata
GGTCAAGAGATATATTTCACTTTCGTAAGGACCGATTCGTTCAATTTATATAAAATCATAGACCAAATGGTAGGTTTTAAAAAATTTTCATGTTATTTACATTTTGGTCCTTTCATTTCATTACATAGTACTACTCCAACCTTCATTACAAATATTCACATCTAGCACAAATTCCGAGACAATTTCATTACCAATTTCATTTCATAACCATCACAACCAAAAAGTCAAAATATTATTTTTTTTATTTCTATCTATTTCCATTATCAATTATCAATTCTACCCCTATACAATTTATAAAAACCCATATATTTATTTCAACCAACCACAATCATTACATACCCTTTTTCATAATTTCACATTCTATTTTTTTCATTACATCTCAAACTAATGCAAACACCATTTTCATTACATTTTCATTACATAATTTTCTCATTACCATTTCATTACATAAAATCATCCTTTCATTACCTACTTCTAATCCAAACACACTCTAAGTTGAGTTGGGAATTAAGTGTGAAGTGAGTATGCCACGTAGCATGGAGTGTATATGGGCACGTCGTGTTGTTGGTTCAGTACAGTCATCATTCTCACAATGATTATGGGAAAGGAGAAGTGGACCAGCACTTATTGTCATTTAATGTTGTGAATGGTAGATCCATCCATCATCTATACATCATATTCATAATCATAAAATTCATATACATATATCTCGATCTCTATATCTATATATCTCTATAAATATATATGGTAACACCAAAACACTACAATTCTGGCCAAAGCCTATATATACTACTCCTTATTAATTACTCTCTCTCTCTCTCTATCTCTCAAGTCTGAACACAAGACTTTCTTTTACTATCTTCCTTTTCTTTCTTTATTAGTGTCTTCTTTTTGTTTTTCTTTCTCAGCCTATAGAGTAGTATATATGAGAATGCCAGCCCCCACATCGTACCATCGAACTTGTCTTATTAATTTGCCTAAGCTTTTCCTTCTCCCTTTTATGTTATGTTCGCAAAACTAATATTTAAAGTTATTTGATCAGTATTGTGGTTTTAGTTTTTTCCTTTTAATTTTTTATTTAAGTTAAAATTTTTATCAACTTCTTTTTATTATATTATTTAGTCGCAAATAGAACAAACTAGCTAAACTGCAACGAATCCAACATTTCACAAAAAAATAAACAGAATCAAATATTAGTTTAATCATGGAAATTTTATCACTGCTTTTACTTCTTATATTGGCTTGGGAAGCTCTCTATTAGGTGAACTTTGGGGCTTGATTTAAGGCATTATTGATTTGACTCATACCATGAATATTAAGAATTTAATTGTGAAATCAGATTTTAGAATTGCCATTAATCTCCTACTTAACAATGATTTACAAACTTAACATCCTTTTTATACTATATATTATTAAAAATTGCCTTCATCTCCTCTCACTTTTTGATAGATGGAAAATTCACCATATCCTTAAAGAAGCCAACTCTTGTATATATGTTCAAACCTTTTGGCTAGTTTTGGCAGAAAGAATCAGTTGATCATTCTTCGCCATTTTTTCTCATCCTCCTCCATTCATCAGTTTGGCTCTTCTCCAAGACAGATTTAATATCAAGATTGCTAGGAAAAGAAAGAAAAAGAAGACTTATTCATCATGATTCTTTTTTCTACTTGCTTCTGATCCTCTTTCCTCCTCTCTTGTAATTTCTTATGTCTTGATGCTTTGTTATTATGCTGGTTATCCCCTCTAATAATTGACCAACAAAAGTTTATTTTTGATATTTTAATAAAAATAGCAAGAACAGTTGATATTTGGAAATACTACTTCTTATCAAAGCAATATATATAATAAATATCGTTAATTATTTAATAACTGTTAATTAAGCATACATATACATATTTATACTTTGTAATATAACAACAAATTAATACGAGTCCCACATCGAGTAGTTATTAGCTTAAGGTAAAACATGTATAAGGCCTTAGGCTCTCCAACCTCAACAGCTAGCTTTTGGGGTGTGGTTCTCCTAAGGGTTTATACTTTTATCAATTAGTGCTTTCATTGAGAGTCGATTGACACGGAAGAGGCGACCTATAGGCTGGATTAAAGTACGTACGATGCGTCGTGCCGAATACTAAAAGTTCTATGGAGCCGCCAAAAGTGGAAATGATTATCAATGGACCAGTGTCGATATTGTGTGTCGTCGTGGATGTCGGCTTTCAAAGGGTTATGTAATGATACGAGTCCCACATTGGGTAGTTAGTTGAGGGTAAGACACTATATAAGGTCTTGGGCTCTCCAACTTCAACAGCTAGCTTTTAGAGTGTAGTTCTCCTAAGAACTTATACTCGTGTCACAAATTTTGTAGTATTTTAATTTTTTTAAAGTATTATATATTGTGCATGTTATAATTAATTTATAAATGAGACATATAGGTGAATACTAGTGTAGGCGTGAACTCAAATTGTTAAATATTATATGTGAATGCAGGCTTGAAGCCTAAGCTTAGGAGACTGAATGTGTGCCGACCATACATTTTTGTATTTCAATATTCATTAATTACAAACCTTAAACTTAGATTCTACCATTTGACTACAAATTTAATTAACCACCCTAACCGCCCCTATACACACCTATACTTTCTCTTCAATCAGATCTATCGCACATGTTATATACTTATTTAGGGTTTATATCGCCCTATCATTAAAAGTTCAATCACTTTGTATTTATTTAAAATTTCCTTTTAATTAAAAATATAAAATATTAATTAAAATTTGTGGATTGAAAAGCTAGCCGCTAGCTTAAATTGTTCAAGTCAAGACCCATATACTTGGTCTAATCCAGCATGCCCTTTTAGACAATCAACTTAATTAATAATTGTCTATTATGCATCCATCATGCATATTCATAATTTTAGTTTTTGGAGTATTAGGTTATTGGAAGCTTAAAAGATTTTGACCACGTACGTACATATATATGCTTAATTAAAGTTTAGAAAAGTCTGGAGTTTAGAGAGCACATGCATACACACATGTCATACACACAGCAGCAATATACTCCGTGATCAAACTGCAGACATAAAAAATCAAAATAAAAAATAAAGATATATTATATACAGAACAAATCCCATCTCATATATTATATACATATTAAAGTAAGTGCATGTTATTATATATATGATTGGGGTTATATATGTATATATACAGTTATATATAGTAGCTAGGGGTACAAGGACATAGTAAAAAGTGAAAAAGAATTAAAATGCGAAAACGCCAAATGCTTCCACGTAGAACGTGCATATAATATAAATGGGATTTTGGAGTCCTTAAATTCCTTGGCATTCAAATAACGAGACAAGTTAACATTGGAGTGGTTTGGTTATAATGATAATTAAAGTCACTGTTTTCTGACACAATCCCTATTCAATTGCACAATATTAGGCAAGCATACCACATTTGCCTTTTCTAGATACTAAATCCACTGTTAACCCTCAAAAAGAAAACATGTGTATGTGTCAAGCCCTTACGACATCATAAGTCGCATAGTATAATATTGGAACTACCATTGTTGAGCTACTCTAATTTTGATCTTTTTTATATATACATATATAGCTACCACACCATATCACATTGTGTGGTAATTAAAAAGCTTTACATACAGAGTTGCCACGTGTGTGAGACTACTGTATTTATTGGTATTGACTATTGAATCATATATATAAAAATTTTAATTTGTATGATATATATATATATGTAATGTAATAAGGTCCGGTTTGTGAGGGGAGGACCCAGCAGCAGCAAGGGGGTCAATGATGAAAATAAAGCATGAGCTGTAAAAATGTTGAATAGAATCTAACTTTACTCTTTATTCTTGTCCTTATAACAACAAATTAAAGTAGATATATATATATATATATTCTTAATTCCCATGAACTACGAGTGTAGATATTTTATTCGAGTGTTGAAAAAGATGGAGCAAGCTTTGATTTGCAAGTGAAGGCAGCGATAGTGGAAACAAGAAAGAAAGATATATAAAATTATATATCCATCAGAATTAGCACATGACGATCACAAGTAATAATTTGGGCCTTTGAACGGAATTAAAAACTGAAAAAAGGCCTTCAAAATTGGAAACTATAATTCATGAGGAAAATGACAAAAGTAAAAAAATTAGAGAAAGAAAGGAAAGGAAAATGAAATGGTAACAGTAGCAAGTAGCAATACTAATGTGTTGAGTTTATTTTAATTTTGCCACAATGAAGAAGAAGAAGTCTCAAATCCACAAAGTTGGATCATATTGATACCCTGTGCACCTAGTTGGTGGATTGATGATGATGATATGTGATCCCCAAGGAAATAGTCACAAGTATTATTATTAGTAGTAGTAATAGTGTCGTGTGTGTGACCATCGTAATACCAGGGGTGAGGATAAAACCACCCATCCAGCGGGTCAAGAAACACCAAGTCCACATTCGAGTCGGGTTGTTCGAAACTTGTTCCCAGCGACGGAAGCTCGACTATCTCGGCGAGGTCCTCCTCGGGCGACGGCGCGTGGAGAGAGAAAATTTCCATTTCGGCGGCTTTGGCGGCGGCGGCCTGGACGTCTCGGGGAGAGTTTGAAGCGGGTCGAGGAAGTGAAGAAGCTAGGTCGGGGAAGTTGAGGATGGCGGAGGAGGCGCCTTTGATGGCGAGTGCGGCGACGTCATGAGCACGCGCCGCCATCTCAGGGGTGGCGAAAGTGCCAAGCCAGATCCGATTCTTCTTCTTGGGCTGGCGTATTTCAGAGACCCATTTGCCCCACGTGCGCATTCTCACTCCTCTGTAAACTGGGTGCTTGCTGTTGCTGTTGCTGCTTCGCTTGGGGTTTTTCCGGCAGTAAGAGGAAGAAGATGAAGAAGAAGAAGAAGATTGTGTGGGGAGTGAGAGTAGTGTGTCAGTGTCTGAGGATGAGCTTCGTGGCTCGGCCATTACTTTGTGACTTTTGTGAGTGAGTGTGAAATGTGAATGCCTCTTATTTCATCATCACTCAACATCCCTATCCCTATATATATTTAAAGGAAGGAGTAGGTTGACCACTGGATTAAGGTAATTAAGGGTCATCCACAGCCTGGCACACTTTCTCCTCAGGGATTCCGGATTCCCATTTCCCATCCATCATTCCTTTCAATTATTCTCATCAAACCACCTTCTTGCCCAAATACTTACTTTTAAAAATACCAACTAAATTTTAAATTACTTTCACATATTTTTATAATTTTCATTTTTCATCTAAAAGGATTCAATTTACTCACATTTTTTTATTTTAAGTTTCACAAAAGTACTATTAGTACCCTAAAAGTATGCGCTCATTTTCAATTGTACCCCCTTTGGATCAACTGTACCTCACTCCAAAGTATGAGGTCAATTTCAATTACACTTTCAATGTTTCATATTTGAGTCAATTATACCCTCAAATATCCCCTCCTAATTTGGGGGTACAATTAACACAAAAGAAAAGGTTGAGGGTATAATTGACTCTAAAAAAACTTTTGGGGTATAACCGAAACTGACTCAATACTTTAGGAGTACAATTGACCAAAACAATTTTGGGGGTACCAATAGTGTTTCTGCCTTTTAAGTTCAAATACAACAAGTTCAAAATTAAGAGTTCTTTTTCTACTAATCTTTTCTCTATCAAATTAGGATCTTCAGTAAATGAGATTAAATTAAATCTCAAATATGAGACGTTTATTTCATAGTTAAACGAGTAAAGTTGCATAATTTTTTTCATTTTCAATCCAAAATTAATGAGTTTCAACTATGTATTACCCATAAAAGAAAATTCTATCCAATTATAACTATCAGTAAACAAATTCAAATAGTGTATCAAAATTCGAAAGTGAGTTTTCAAGTAAGTTTGGAAAAACTAAAAGTGAAAAATCACATAAACTCACTTTTAAGGCACAATTTGACTTTGTTTGTCGCCATCTCAATTGAGTAAATACAAAATTCCTCAAATGTAACCCATAATTTTGAATTTATTGTATTTAGACTTAAAATTAGATCGAAATATGTACAACTTTACTCATTTATCTGGTAAAATGAGTAATCCACTTTTGAAACCCTATTTGACCTCATTTATTGATGGTCTTAAGTCTCAATAAGATAGAGAAATGATTCGTAAAAAGTAACCTGTAATTTTGACTCATTGCATTCAAATTTGAAACAAATTAAAAGAGATATGATTATATTTAATATTTTGGGACCAAAAGTGACAAATTATGAAAATATGTAGAACCATTTGAGTATTCGCCCAACCTTATTCTGCTGCACAAATAATATGGTAAATTTTATTTTGATCTTCAATCTTTTTACTTTAATCTTCAAATTTTCATATTTAATCCATTGTTAGTCCAACATATAGTTTTGTTATGTTTATATTATTTTTTCTGACTTGGATAGCTTTCAGGGACAATTTATCTTTTATATATTTCATAATAAATGAGTTGATAAAGAGATAAATAAAAATTTTCTTTTTTAATTACAAATAAAAGATAAATTTATAGTTTATTTTTTTCTCTCTATCTAACCCACTTATTATTTTATTATTAAATCTTCACTTATTATAATACGTATAAGATTTAGATTAAGTGTCCACCTAAGCAATAATGATAGAAACCATATATAAAATCACATTTTGGACTAATAGATAGTAAAATAAATGAAAAAGTCTAATAAGGATCAAAACAAAAATAAAAAAGAAATTGAGGACTGAAACATAATTTATCTTATAGTTGAAGGACCAAAATGAAATTTTGACAAACTTTTTTTTAAATTTTCACTTTTAAAAAACTTCAAAATTTGAGTTTTATCAATCACTTTTGAAAAATTAAATTAATATTTCTTAATAGTTATTGATGAAGTTGAGAAGAGTTAGTGTCAGATTCACCAATTAGAACTCCAAAACTCATAGGCCACTGATAATTTTTCAACAATTAAATCAGTAAAAATAATAAAGAATAAAGGTCATGAGAATAGAGAGTATATATCCTACAAAGAAAAGGAGAAAAATATATGTTAAACTAAAAATAAAAGGCTATCATTTGCCCAAAATAATCATAAGCTAGCTCATCATTAATTATTATTGAGTTCCTTAATTACTCCCAAGTCCTTAGTGTTAACAACTTAACAAACATAAAACTCCATCCTCTCTACTCTTTAGTCTCATCCTTTATTTTACCTTTATCTTTTGTTTTCTAGTCTGATTGTGACAGTGGAAAATAGAAATACTATTTTTGTCCTATATAAAATATATACTATATATATTTTTTATTTTCGAGTTAGTCCTTGACTAAGTGAAGCTTTTGACCATATTATTCTGCTACTCTGCAATTTATCTCATTCTTATATTTTAAGTACCGTAACTTTTTGTCATCTTGTAAACAAGTGAAGGGAGCTCTGGACACAATACTGTTTTTCAGGCTAAACATTACTGTCTCACTCACTCTGTTCAAAGGAACAAATTTACCTAAATTCTTTTATATATTTGTTATCAAATTATCTAATAAATATATAATATGTGATAAAAATATAAAATTATACAAAACTGTCCTGGGTGCTCAAATTGTCACTCATCTCATCGAAAATATGGGTCTCCTTTTCACTTTTCAGTCACGCTCTGTAAGATTTTACATTTTTAAAATTTTCAGCAACAAAAAAAAGAATTATTTGTTCATGAAAAGTGAGAGAGGCTTGTTTATCAATTTTTATCGGGAAAAAGGAAGGATGACAGAGCAGGAGTGATATCTATATTTTGGATTCATTCATCGATCCATGACTGGATTTCTGAATTCTCCTCTTTTTCTTTTCTTTTTTCTAATAATTTGAGGTTTCAGCGACGATAGAAATTGGTCCCGTCACTGTTTTTATGTAATATAATATTGCAACTCTTAAATTGAATTTTTGGCGTCTATTGTCTACTCACAAGACAAATGTATCATGGCTCGCATGATTTTTCTTTTTCTTTTTGGTCGAAATGGTTCGCATGAATTCAATTAGGTTATTTTTTGAAATATTTTTTTTTTTATTTTAACATTTTCAATTGAAAAGAGTATATTATTTTAAGCTATATATAGATATATATATAGATACTAGTATGAACCCGCGCGATTGTCTCAAGTAAATCATACACAATGATACTTACTTAAATAACCTTAATATATACACAAATGAGTATATATCAGTAATTAGACAGCATGAATATGAAAAATTATAATATAATGCATAAAAAATATATATGCAATAAATACCCACAAAACAATAGTTTGTTGACACATAAAAATCTAATTAAATATAGAAATAAATAACAACAACGTGAAAAAGCTAAATACATAAAATCAACACTAAGATAGTGTTCATACAATTTAATAACTAAGACTATAGAACAATACACAACACATAACTAATATTGGCATAGTCATCTCAAACCTTGAAATACCTCTTTGTAAACACAATTATATGTAGCATAAGATTGTCCATTATCTTTATGAGAAACTAAAATCTTCAAACCATAACGTGACCGAACTCTAAAAATTGCAACATACAACTGACCATGAGTAAATTCATCTCGACGAAGGAATATACCAACTGTCGAGAGAGATTGACCTTGACTCTTATTGATTGTCATAACAAATGATACAGAAATTGGAAAATGACTGCGGTGAAATCTAAAAGGCAGCTTCATGTCAGAAGGTATAATACTCATGCGAGAAATTAAAACCTTTGCACCAGCACACTTGCCAGACATTAAAATACCTTCAATAACATGGTCACTCAGGAGTGAAACAATCAACCTTGTTCCATTACATAAACCAATAGCTCTATCAATATTTTGGATTAACATAATATGAACTCCAACTTTCAACCTAATCTCATGGGAGGGCATACCAGAAGCTCTAATAGTATTGATGAATTAAGTAGTGTATGTTTCAGATGCATCGGATGATGAGTGGCCTTCCTCGCATATGCTATCAGAGCTCAAGTAGATCTTTTCATCACCAGCAATTTGGTCTAACAAATTGTTCACATCATCGACCTCATCAAGAGTCGGTGCAAGAATAGCTGATCGGTGAAATGCTTCGCGTCATAGGAGTTCAAAGATAAATCTGGATAAACAGCATTACTAATAGCTTGAACATGATCACAATCAGACTTAATTAATAAATCCATGGGTATTTCAATCCGGAAAAGTCCATCTTCAATTAGAAAATTCACTAATCTCTTGAGCATATTTAGCAGATTTAGCATTATTCAGCCTCATATTTTTACATAGTGATAACACTTTGAACGATGACCATGAGTGAGACGACCACAGAGAAGCCATAACAATATCTTGCCTTGACTTTTTATTCTTAAATAATAACTTATCAAATGCAAAAATTCTCCAAAACAATTAATAAGAATACTTTGGAAAAATGATCTTTGTTTTTCCATCATTGATAATTTATCAAGAAAATACGATTTTAAAACATAATGTCATAATTCTTAAAATTAAAAAAAGGTCTAAAAAAATCATTGTTCAAAATATAACTATAATTGTCAAAATAAAACTTAATTAGTTAGGTTTGACAAAAAGAATAAAATTAGATGAGAGATAGAAATAGTTTGTTGAACAAAATTTAATTAGCTAAGTTTAATGAGGGTAAATTAGTCATTTTAGGTGGACCAAAATAATCTCATCCATGGGATTAGACTAATCTCACCCCCTATGGTGTGATTAAAAAATAGTTATTTTAGGAAATTATGTTACTCCTGGGCTAGGAATACAATATTCTCCTGACTAATTTTTTAATCCGCGTATCAAACGCAGGATTAGCCTATGCCAGAGCTCCTAATCCCGAGACTATTTTTTCAATCCGTGTACCAAACGCCTCCTAAGATGTATTAGAAAAATTGATGACTAAGATTGCCCTACAATAGCATTTTTCATTAAACTTGACGAAACAAAACCACTAGTACTCTAATTGCTTAGCGATGCATACCTCAGGTACCCTAAGTAAAATTGTTCCAACCAAACAACACCAATGTGAGATTCAGACAAATCACAAGTACCTAATACGTAATTTACCCTTTAAATATAATATATTTTTATATATAAAACTAAAAATTTAATATTACGGTGAGGGCACTATCATACCCATACCCAAACCTGTTAAAATCGAACCCAGACCCATATCCAAACTCACAAAGTAAAATCTATAAATTCTCATTAGGTATGGGTATTTGATCATCACTCAAGTTTGAGATGAGAGGTATCACAAATTGGTTTCATAACAAATTATTAATATTTACATTTAAAATTTTGTTCTAAAAAAAGTTATAAAAAATTGAAAAATATGGCCACTGTCAAGTTAAACAATTAAAAAATTAAAAATATCTAATTATTTTGAATGACGACTTAGAAAAATGGTCTTCTTTTACGAAATGATAATTATTTTTTTAAAAAAAAATTCAGGTGATATGCTTCATACAACAAATAAAATTTAGAAAACAATGTACATTCTATCAGAAAACAAATGTACATTTGAATATATAAGATTTATGTATAAATGATAACATAAATTCTTAGTCCACAATTTTTTGGGTTCGGCTACGGGTCTCAAAATTTTGAGCCCACTCCACCCAACCCAACCCGCAAGAGCGCCCTTTATTTATTTATTTTTTAATTTTAATATATACATAAATAAATAATAGTTAGTATAAATGATATATATGACTCGAGTTACCCTTCCCCATAATCTTAACTTTGTGTTAGTGATTTCATCTTCAGTTAATCAAGTTTCGCTTGCACACTCCAATTTCAACTTCTTTAGATGAGTATATACGACTTTCAATTTTATTATTGATTCATGAATCATAATAATAAGAAATTTTTTTATCAAAATTCAATATAAGAATTGAAAGATAAAAAAATTGTAGAGTCCAATATATTTTTAATTAATTTTTTTTTTGCAAATTAGAAAGGGTCATCTCGCAACAACTCAATCTACTGTTGTTTGGTTTGTTTTGAAAATGGTTTGAGCTGAAATATTTTTTTTTCCCAAAACCCAATTCAAACCAACCCGCCCTCAAAAAATTACAGCCCAAACCAACCTGTACTGAACTCAACCCAACCTACTTCACAAACACTCCTACAAATGCGACCTCTTAGAAATTTTAATATAAATAATTTTTTATTAATATAAAACTTATTCTCATTAATTTGTTATACTAAAAATATATCATAAATAAAAATGTATTGTTAAAATATTTCAAAATATATAAAATATTTAATTTTTATTTTATAATTTAATATTTTCTCAACATATAGTTTTAAATTATTATTATCTATAAAAATAATATTTATTATTATAAATAAAATATTACCATATTCAAACCCACATACCCGAATCTAAAATTACTGAAATTAAACCCAAACTCATATGTGCTTATTTTATTATTCCACACATCACACATCCACAACTCCTTAATTCACGGAGAAATTATTGGATAAATATTTTAGAATACGCAAATAAAATAAGCACATATCCACAATGAAGAAGATCATTGATATCGATTCAAAACATTGAAGAAGTCATAAACTAATTCCACAAATTATGGAACAAAAAGTATACAAAATTTGAAAAAGAATCTCATTTTGAACTTCTTTTTGGTAATCACTAATTTTGAAATTCAAATACTAATTAAATGTACAAATATTCCATATATTTAGTAAAACAATTTGTTATTCAAATATGTATATATTCTATTTACATTCTTGTTGCGTGTCAAAGTTTTTTCTGTAGATAAAGTGTCAACACTTAGTTTTATTTAAAACAATTGTGATATTTTTTTCTTATTATCAGCCATTTTTTCTTACTTGTATATAACAATTATGTAAGCATCAAGATTTTTTATTTCAATATCATTGTATAGCTAACTAAATCCAATATTGATTTTGATTTGGAAAACTATATATTCAACATGTATTTATTTATTTTTTTTACTTTAATTTTCTTGCCTTATGAACACAACTAACTGCCAATATTTTATTTTTTAAACATAATCTTCATGATTTTTCCCCTCTTTGTATCCCACTTTTATTGATCCAGGAGACTTTTATATTGCTCTAGTTTCTATATTCATAAGCTGTGAAGAATATAATGTTATAAAAGTATCAAAGTCAAATGTATGATTTGATTACCCAATCATTAGACTATATATATTTTGCTCCAAAAGAAAAATTTGGGCTATACAAATTTATTTATATTATGACTAAAACATTATTTTAATCCTTCACTTATAGTCATTTTTTCACTTGGTCCTTCAAAGATTTATTTTCTCATTTTTTTCCTCTTCTAAATAATAATTGATATATAATTTGTAGTTGAATTAATTTGTAATAATATCAGTACAATTACTAATTTGGCAACTTTTGTAACACATCAATTGCATATATAATTTAGGTCAAAGTGCACTTTTAGTCTCAACTTTTTTGGTTGTACTTTGAGTGTCATATCTTTTACTCGGGTCTCAATTTGGTCTCGCATTGTAATTTTGGTCTCATAATTTTAGGTCATGTTGCAAAATTAGTTCCATATCTTTTAATTACAATGGAGGGGACTATTTATATGAGGAATTGGGATAGATACTCTACATAAGAATCTTACATATCAATAACTTTAGACCAATTAAAAGCAATTAATCAAAAATTTGAAAACTGACTATTGAAATATTCTGAAGGTGTTTGTTAAGGAAATCTTTATATTGATACTAACATAATAAATAGGTCTACTTTGTAATTATAATATAGATATTAATTTAATTAAATTTTCTTAATTTGAAAGTAATTGAGTAATTGCTTTCATTTTTAATTTTTAACAGTATTTGATGACATAAATTAGTCCGCTTTTTTAGGGATATTGATACTTTTCAATTATAATATATATATTAATTGACTTTTTACTTCCGAAATTGAAGGGAATTGAGTAATTACTTTGATTTTAAAATTATAATATTGCATTTGCTAATATAATTCAGACAGATTTTTTAATAACATTGATTATTAATTTTTTTTTTTTGCATTTTTAAACTACTTCAATTAACTAATTTAATTTCTTTTTGATTTTTTAGGTCAAATTTAAAAACACATCCAAAGTAGATAGTCCAACTTTATCACGATTCACATAGTTCTTGTTCTAACCAAAAGCATATACTATTCCATACCCTAAAAGAAATTCATCTATCATTGGGAAGAAATTCATAAATCAAGAACCCCTAACTAAATTGCCATGTTAAAGCATGACCATGGATAATGTTCTCACTCAAACTTCTTTGTCCATCATTGAGGGAACCCTGGTAACACCGGAAAACAGAACATGAATAAGAACATGAATTAAATTGTATAGTTATCTCAGCTGCCAAACATAACATGAATAATAATAACAATGGTAACAAAGTAAGAACTAAAGATAAAAAAAAGAGAAGATTACCGAAAAGTACATTTGCCTCAAACTCAAAGATTAATTTTCTGTTAGAGATGGAAGACTCTAGATTACGAAGGTCTTACTGATTCTGTTAGGATCAAATCTCACTGCGAAAGCCTTAATGTGTTCATCAATGGAAAAGTGAAAAAAAAAATCTGACTAACCTGCAACAGACAAAGATGAAGGTACAAAAACCATGTCCATCAATGGCGGCACCTGCAAAAGACGAAGACGACGATGTCCACTTTGAAGATGAAGATCACGAACCAAAAGAAGAAGCGTGCGCTGCTTCCAAATTAATACCTTCATTTTGGTCGCTCTATATAATTTATGCACATACAATTTAGTAAGGATCAAGAAAGTGAATATAATTAGCCAATTACAAACCAGTACAAAATTCTGAACAACATTACAACACGTATGAGAAAAACATATGCACATACAAAACACAGAATAATTAGCCAATTACAAACCAGAACAAAATTACAACATTACAGCACATATAAGAAAAACATATGTACATAAAAAACACACAATAATTAGATAGTTACAAACCAATACATAATTTTGAATAATACCTCATGATCACATAGTATCATATCTTAATTTTTGATGTGGCTGAAGGAGGATGTAGCCAGAGAAAACCTGAGTAAGAGAAAAAAAAAAGAATACGTGAGAATGGTGAAAATGAACTATAACTAAAGGAGTATATATAGGAAAAAAATTCGAACTAAAAAATATGACTAATTTATAATTAAAATATATTAAATGATGATATTAATTGAGGATTTTCCCAATTCCCAGGTGGTTTGTAAATAAAATCTCCAGGTATTTGTTAAGAAAATCTATATAACGAATTTGATCCAATAAATCGGTTTTACTTTTCATGTATTTGTGAAGAAAATCTTCATAATTCATTTGATACAATAATTACATATCTTTATAATTATAAAATATATATTGCTTGACTTGTTAGCTCCGAAATTATAGGGATTGTGTGAAATTATTTTGATTAAATATTTTTTATTTTGTAGTAGCTATTGTAAATAGTTCCGAAAAGTTATAAACATAGATAAGTATGATAATTTGCATTTTTTAAACTGCATAAATTATCGAAATTAATTTACTTTTGATTTTTTAAATTATTTTCACTGACATGGCAGCTCATGGGAACCCAGAACTCAGCTTTATAGTAATATATAGACGAGTACTACGACTACATTTAATAATTCATTTTATTCGAAAAGTTATACTTAAATATTTATTTTATTTGTTTATTTATGTCTTGCTATAACATTGACATAATAATATTCTTCACCTACACGACAATAAAAAAAAAAAATAGTCGTACTTTTTGTTAACAAATATGCAATTTTTCATAAAACATAATCAACATGTGACATCTCGTAAATCACTTCCTCCAATATGATATAATATATATATATATATATATTTATTGTAAAATATATGAAATAAGAATACTCAAAGTAGAGAGAAAAATAAAAGGAAAGACAGATTCTATTATTCAAGTTATCTCCAACCTTTACATCAACTCCTAAAGCCTCTATTTATAGGCTAAAGGATTTAAGGGGGGAATGTACCTAATGAATACATAGACTCTTATTCATGTACACAAGAAACTAAAGATCATAAACTTAATTACAAAGGACATTACAAACTTCTATAAATGGAAATATGAAAAGACAATTGTGAATGTTCATAAATACTAATTATTTATAACACTCCCCCTTGAATATTCACAATTTGTTTTGATACGCATTACAAGCTGCCTCATTAAAAACCTTGTCAGGAAAACCCAGTGGGACAAAATCATGGCGAAGGGAAAAAGAGTACAGCGCGTATCTCCCCCTCATCATAACATCATTAAGATCTTTTAATTGACAGATTCTAATTTGATAAACCAACTTCTCAAATGTTACAGTTGGTCTGCTAAATTATCACTTGACCAAACTTGTGAACTTCTTGTCGTCGCTGATTATCACTTGATTGAATTTGTTGAACTTCTGTTGCCTTGGTGAAATATATGTTGTTTTATCTCCTTTGATGTATCCTTCTTTTAGCTGAACTATACATGTCATATTATCTTTGTATAGTACAATTGACACATTTCCCTGCAAAAACAAAAAACACATCTTCTAGATGTGTTGAATTAGTAGCCTCAACTAAAAACAATTTTGATTTGCCTTATACATTACCTATTATGATCAAATAAGTAGCTAATATCTACATTACTAACAAATGGTGAACTAAATTTATTGAAATAATATAAACCTTCAACAACTATTCTCTTAAGATATTTTAAAATATATATTTTTCATTCAATTTATTAATGAAGAATTATATATTACTAGTAAGTGTACCGAAAACATTAATACTCTTATTAGATTAAAATATGATACTAGCGGACCAAAGTTTTCATCTTTCTTTGAGACTAAAAAGGATACCGTATCACTTCAAGTGATCAATTTAACCATCATGGATGCACCTCTTGTTCCTGCAAAACTATCTTAATACATTTTCTATGAATAATAACCTCACTATTATAATATGTGTAATTTTGTAAGATAAGACAAAATGTACTATATTTTAAGCTCTTCAGGAGTTTCAATCATAAAATATATAAAACATTGATCACACATTGTGATCTATATCTCTTGATGACAATATATAGACAAATTGGATCATTTTTTTTATATCATTCTTTTAACTATTAACTAATATTACCTGAGACAATTGTATCACATATGTCCAGGTTTTTTCCAACCCATGTAGGATTTTATTTATCTTCATTGAACATTTTTTTTTGATAAATCTGACATGCTTTCTATAATTTAAATCCTTCAAGGATCTACATATATATTTCACGGTCCAATGAGCCATATAAATAGGTTATAACCATAATCATTAGATGTATATCAAGATTTTCATACATTGTCAAACTAATAAAACATTTGAAGAGGATTGCATGCACCACAAGAGAATGTATCTCCAATTAATTAATGTTAAACTTTTGAGAAAAATATATACTATAATCAAATTATCAATATAATTAGAGTGCAGCAACATTTACTATATACATATCAATGTCTTTTACAAACAACCAAATTAATCAAATATTAAAAATAGTTGCATCCACCACGGGAGAATTCGTCTCCTCATTATAAATTTCTAGTATTGTATCTCAAAAATTTCAATTTTCTCATTTCTTTTCACATATACTTATTAATATTCAAATGACTTTACACCAACATATATTTGGACTACAAGTCCCAAAAATTTGACAAATTTCGCGAGTGAGTTTAACTCATCTTGGATCCTTTCTTTCTAATTTGGCCAATTTTTATGTCGATACTTCTTCGAAGAATTGTTATTCATGATCCTCTTTTTTATAATTTGTAACGCTCAATTATATGTAAATACTTTGTCGACTAAATTTTCATATCGGTTCCATACTTTTCCAATAATGAACATATCGAGATCTCATTATTTGCTTCATTTTCAGGTACCTGAATCCCTTCTGGAGATTTTTCATTCATTATGCCTTCCTTTATTATTTAAAACATATAATTCCTCAACTTAACCATCTTTTTCATATGCTCCTTTTACTTTCGAGGACACTTATCTTTGGAACCGATCACGCTTCAGGCATGTTATATATTTATTTATAAAATTTCTTTGTCCTTCAGGGACTTCAATATATATTGGAGCATTTTCAGCTGGAATATTTGACTTTGTCATTTCAATAGGTCAATGAATGCATTTTGCAACTTATTTGCAATATTCTTCAAATAAATTATTCTTTGAACTTCAAATTCACATTATTTTATATGAGGATCAAACTAATGTAATAACCATGCATTCTTTGTAATTCATTTTTCCAACTATTTTCTTTCTTTCTTCCCATAATGCTGAAAAATTAATTTCATTAAAATAATAATTGATAAATAAAATCATAAATGTATCTCCCTTCGGGGGTTTAAAATATTTAATAATTGAGTGAGATTCATATCCAACTTATATTCTCAATTTTCGTTTGGGCCCATTTTGATGTGCGTGGTGGAGCAATATAAATTGTGCACCCAAATAATTCTTAAGCGATAAATATTCGGCTCTGACCCAAAGCCAATAGCACAGGGAAGAACTTATGATACGTTGTTAGTCTAATGTATACAAGTACTGCATCATTTAAATAGATATGTCCCTAAACACAATAGGGAGTTTTGTTCTCATCATAAGTTATAGTTTAGTATTTTATAGAAGGCATATAATTAATTATTCAACAAGACCCTTTACTTTGTGGACATAAGCAACATGATGTACCACATTTATCTCAACTGACATATAATAATCATTTCATAACTTGAGATATAAATTCACCAGCATTATTAAAATAAATTAGCTTAATGGAATAATTTGAAAATTGAGCTCAATCTTATTATTTGAATAAAATGAGTCTACAAGTCCACAAGGTGGAACTACAGGTCCACAAATTTTCTATGAACGCGTTCAATAATTTCAATGGATCCAATTCCTACTTTTGCTGGTAATGGTCTTAAAATCAATTTTTTTTGAGAACATGCAGCATAAAAGAACTCATTATATAAACGAAACTTTTTGTTCTTTAATGGGTATTCATTTGAGTTCGCATTATTATTGATTCGGGATGGTCTAACCGGTCATATAAAATTATAAACATATCCATTAAATTAATGAACTTCTGGTTCATTACAACATATGTGTCGAGTATAGTACACGATGAAGGGCTCTTCTAGAGTACACGGTCACATGTCTAATATTATATTAACTTCTTCCTCCATAGAATTTTTTTTTCCTTCAAGGAAACTTGAGAAAATTCAACAAGATATTTAACCATATGATAGTATGATAAATACATGATTAATACTGAAAAACAATATAACATATAAAAATAGATGAAATGGGTAAAAGAAATAAATGAATACACTAACATATAAATTATAAACCAAACAAAAAAAATGGATAATAATATATACAATTCAAAGAAATAAAGGGGATAAATAAATTAATTAAAATGGATTTAGTATTTTAAGAACTATCTCATACTATATCTATATAATTTTCTAATAACGTATTTACATCTTCTCATATTTTCTTTGAATTTATTGATATCATACTTTAATAGTATCCAAATTCTAAACCACTACCGGGGTTATGTCAAGAAATATAATCTTGTTGATATGAAATTCTTACTCTTCTAGAGTAAATATTATTACTCTTCTAGAGTACCTTTGTGAGAATTTTTCAATTCTCTTTCTTTCAAATAAAATTATTCATTATAAGAATAAAAATACTACACTTCTAACGTACTTTGAATTCTCAATATTTAATTATACCCATATTTTCTTCATGAAATCACACCTTGTATTGGAATGTATATTTACACCAAAGGAAATATATGCTCTTTGAACTTCGGGTTCACTTATCAATATATAAAAATCAATTATAATCACATTATTATAGTTGTTGACATATTGTCACTACCGTCACAACTGGTGACACAATATCAATAATTTTGACATATTAAATTATGTCTCTACTAGAGACTCAATCTTAATAATTTTGACATATCAAACTCTTCACAAGATTAATTGTGATCACATATCAAATCGAAAAATGCATCAATCAAAACATATCTAAAATGAAATATTTATTTTGATATTAACCTTTAGGACTTTCAAATATTTAGATTGATGTCAGTCTTCAAGACTATCAACAAATATTTTTTTTAACAACTCCGTAATTGCTATTTGTAATTGATCAAAATATACTTGTTATTCACCTTCAAGGCTATTAATAATTTCTATTTGTAATATGTCAAAATAGTTTGACTATTAATCTTCAGGGTTGATATTAGACAACTTCAATAGCGAAAGTCTTTTAGCCTTCAGGCTTATATTAGATAATTTCAATAGTCAAACAATTGCCTTTGATAAATCATCAATTTGTGCAATAATATTTCAATGCACTTATCTTTTGTAAAGATACAATAATTGATTCAAAAAATTGAAACAAAACATTATATGGCTTCAGACCATCTATTTATTCATATGAAACCTTAATCATATGTAGCTTCAGGCCATATAAAACATTTCTAAATCTTAAGATGATGACCGCAATAATAAAATATATTACAATAATAATAAACTATTAACATAAAAATTTATTACCTGTAAATATCGTAACAAGAAATTTTAAAATAAGATAACTTACCTCCTTAATTATTCAGAACTGAAATCAAAAGAGATTTGTGTCTAATTACCAAAAACTCGTCGGCAGAGATTCATATTCAGTTATCAAAAACTCAAATCAATTGAACCCATGAGCAGTTGCCGAAAGCTCGAATCGGTAGAGACTCGTGTTGATAACGTGTTGTAAAATATGTGAAATAAGAATACTCAAAGTAGAGAGAAAAGTAGAAGGGAAGACAGATTCTATTATTCAAGTTATTTCCAACCTTTACATCGACTCCTAAAGCCTCTATTTATAGGCTAAAAGATCTCAAGGGGGGAATGTACCTAATGAATACATAGACTCATATTCATGTACACAAGAAACTAAAGATCATAAACTTAATTACAAATGACATTACAAACTTCTATACATGGAAATATGAAAAGACAATTGTGAAGGCTCACAAATACTGATTATTTATAACAAAATATACTATTTAAAATTAATTTAAGATTAAAATATTCATTTTAATTTATTATATACTAATTTTTTTAAAAACTAATTAGTTTCTCTTGATCTTTTTTAATGTTTTCTTAATTAGTGTCAGTTCTTGTATATAATTTTTTATGATGTGGTGTATTAATTGTTATATAAATGATTCTTTTTATAATTAACAAGAAAAATTATGAGTGAAAATTTATGAATCAAAGACAATATATCATCAATATTATTAATTAATTGTATCTTATTATCAACTAAGCTTATCATCCTATCAATTAATTAACAGTTTCATAAACTAATTAATATGTGTTATATCATGAAGTTACTTAAAAATTGGAAGGGGACCATGGAGAATTAAATATGATAATGACACAATTTGCATGCGAAAATATCAAATTGAGAAGGAAAATTCATATGAAAAATAACTTTAAAAAATAACATGAGAAATTAAAATATAATTTTTTTGTCATTTTCTAAGAAGAATTTATTACGAATTGTTACGTATCTAAGAATTAGTTAAGGTAGGGCATATTGTAAAAATTAGGGTAAATTGCAATTTGGTACTCTGTGGTTAGGGGCGGTTCCCCTTTGGTACCCTGAAAGAAAAATTTTTACATTGTGGTACCCCGTGGTTTGCTCCGTTAGCGATTTGGTACCCTGAGGTTTTTTTCTGTTAGGATTTAACGGCAAATGTTAGTTAAAATGTCAAAAATCTCCCAAAAAGTCTTCTCTTATGCGTTTAAGTCCTTTTCCTTTACTAAAAGGGATCAAAACATAAAGAATTAATTATAAAAGGGTCTTTAGAATTCTAATATTATAGATTTTTCTCCTTTTCATAAGATTTCTTTTGAATAGGTCCTTATTTAATTACACTTTAATCCCAAAAGTTTATGATCTTTATCAAAATAGTCCTTAGAACCTCAAAAGACAAATGAGCATCTATGATTTATCAAAAAATCTCTATATTCAACTACAATTTTCATTCTAGTACACTACAAACAAATCAGCCATCAATGACTACCTAAATTGCCTAATCACACATTGAATGCTCGAATGAAAAAAAAAAAAAGAAGGGTCACATAATGAAATTTTCCTTCTAAAAGGAGGGCATAGTTGCAAAATAGGAAGACCATTTTTCTTACTTTCCTTCTTCTTCATTTTCTCGTCAATTTCTCGCACATTTCCATGGCAGATCGATCTTCTTCTACATCACTTTCGATTTGCTCATTAATAATAATACCTCCAGTCGCTTCGTCCTTCAAGAAGATCAGTAAAAGGAAGATCAGGAGGAGACATTACCAATCTCTTCGTCGACTCGCCTCAAGAAATCGCCGTCCGTTTCGGTGAAGTCGAGTTCTCGAAGGAGGAGAACAAAAACGACGGTTCCGGATTCAACGAAGCGGACTTGTTCTGCTTCCAAATCGTTGAGGATCGGTTTCCGATAGAGGTTAATTTTAGATTTGCTCATTAACCTACATTTTTTGATTTACAGATGCAATCGAAGGATTCAAATAGAGAGATAGAATGATGTATTTGCTTGATTGAATGATAGATTAGCCTACATCTTCTGATTTGCAGAATTGATCGGTGTCATGAGATTTCGTGATTTCATGATTAGTTGTTTTTTTTTTGGTTAGGAATGATTAGTTGTTTTGATTGTGGTCTTTTTGATGGTTTCGATTGATCGATCGATGGATCTCTCCTCTATTAATTGTATTAATTAAACAAACTGGATCAAAATGGCAATGAAGACAAAGATGGATGTTGTATTAATGTGCACATAAATCGAAAGTAACAAGACTCATTATTTTGAGATTGGTTTGGGCATCGTTGAAGGAAGATTCGTGCGCCATGATTTTTGGAAAAATTGGGGGTTTTTGATTTGGACTTAATTTGTGGGATAATTTGGGGGTTGTTGAGAGGGTTTTGATTTGTAGGGCTTGATTTTGGAAAAAATTGGGGTTTTAATTTGTTTGTAGTGTACTTGAATGAAAATTTCAGCCTGCAGTAGTAGTTGAATATGGGGATTTTTTTTTATAAATCATATATGCTCATTTGTTTTTGAGGTTCTAAGGACTATTTTGATAAAGATCATAAACTTTTGGGATTAAAGTGTAATTAAATCAGGACCTATTCAAAAGAAATCTTATGAAAAGGAGAAAAATCTATAATATTAGAATTCTAAAGACCCTTTTATAATTAATTCTTTATGTTTTGATCCCTTTTAGTAAAGGGAAAGGACTTAAACGCATAAAAGAAGACTTTTTGGGAGATTTTTGACATTTTAACTAACATTTGCCGTTAAATCCTAACAGAAAAAAACCTCAGGGTACCAAATCGCTAACGAAGCAAACCACGGGGTACCACAATGCAAAAATTTTTCTTTCAGGGTATCAAAGGGGAACCGCCCCTAACCACAGGGTACCAAATTGCAATTTACCCTAAAAATTAATAAGGTAGGGCATATGTTGGACCGATAACAAAAATTAGAGTCGTTCGGGCGCTTTCTCTCTGATTTTTTCTAATTTTCTGGGCACTCTTCTTCATTTTCTTTAGATTTATAGGAAAATATTATAATCCTTTATAATTATTTTCTATTTTTTTAATTTTTTAATTGAATAAGTCAAACTTTTAATCTTTCAAGTTTAGTGGTAATTGCTTTTGAAAGATTTTTTTCTAACAATAAATTGACGCAAATTTAAACAATTATGTTAAAAATTATTTAATATTTTGACAAATTGATAGAAGGATCTATGACGTCTACATTTACCAATTGTAAATGTAGTTTAATTTTCTATAATATGATTTGGTTTTATATTTTATTTTCTTAAAAAAAGAAATAGCTAGTTAAGAAATTAAAATCATAATAAATAAATTTATAAAATATCAAATTAAAAAAATATATTTGATAAGATAAAATAAAAATTAAAGGAAAAAACAAACTAACTCTTGAATACAATCAAAATGAGATATTTAACTGGTCCTTAATTAATTTAACCAAGTACTAATAATAAGGCCTCCACTTGGCCTTATTACCAACAAAATTAAACTAATTAATGAAAAGCTAAAGGACACATCCCACAGGACACACCCAGTTGAGTGATTCGATTATTTAATTTGATATAATCAGACCAACCAAAATAAAGAAGAGTACACTAAATAAAATACATGGTTGGTTGTAAAACTCGTGTCCTGTGTACTCTTATTTATATATATATATATATCACTTTCCTGGAAACTTCTCCAAAAAATTTACAACGAGATGGAAAATAAAAAACAGAATCATATTGGTCCCAAGAGCTTTAATTCAAATGGGGTCCAACATATAAGAAATAAGCTGTTTATGGAAGTAAACTTACAAATTCCGTTGTATACATATAGTACTTCCTGTCTGGGTTTATTTTTAGAGTAAATTAATAATTTAATTTCTAAATATTAAAATAGATAATTTAATATTTTTTAAAAAATTAAATGATATATTAATTTATAAAAAAAGGATATAACAAATATATTGTCTAATGTTTTTAATAATTTGTCAGAGACTAAATTATCAATTTTTTTTAAAAAAATATTACAATTAATTATAAACTCAAGTTTTAATTTGTGGTTGTGTATGAGTGTGGCACCCATATATATTATCTCAATTCTCAGTCACACATTAATATTGTGAATGTGTGTATGATTAATTAATGTACCATACTGGTGAGCTGTCAAAAATACCCAAGGCTATAAGCTAGCTCTAGTATCTAGCTAGCTAGCTAGCTACTTCTTCAATAATTAACATTCATTTCAATGTCATTTCACACACATGACCTGTCCAACATCACTCCAGCTAGCTTAAATCTTATAATTAACATTCATTTTCGTTATATAATTTATTAATCCCTTGATTTAAATGGAGATCAGAATATGGTATTAATTGGTTTGTGAAATCTTGCAAGAAATTAATGAATGTACAGTACTAATTAAAGACAAGTTTTGAAATCCCCTTTTAGTAAGAATGCACTGGTAAACCTACGTACAAGGTCATTCATTTATAGAAAAGGTCACGTGATTTAAAAAGTGATAAATAAGAGTATATGATTTGCTCTGACAAAAAGGATCTCAGGAGGTATTTGCTATCCAAAACTAACGGAATTATGACAATAAAAACTCAAGTAACTCATTTTCACATACCCAATCACTAATTTATGAGGATTAGAATTCGAGAATGGAAGAAAATGATGAAAATAAAAGTTAGGGTTCGCGAGGATGTGAAGATAGTATTCGATTTCTGCACAATAGAGGAGAAATTAGAGATTGAGCATGTGAAAATGGATTACGTGAGTTGTACCATTGTCCTAATTCCGTTAATTTTGAATAATAAATATCTAATCTCATGAAACTTTTTTTTTTGTTAACGGAGCAAACTATAAATTTTTATTTGTCATTTTTAAGAACCCCTTCTGTAAATGGATTAAAGGTGTAGTTTACCTTTAATGCTAATAAAAGTGAAGAATTTAAAGAATGAGAAGGTATGGAAGTAAAAAATAAAAATAGAAATTGAGAGCTTACCTAATTTCGTGAGAAAAAGAGAATATTTAGAAATCTCATGACTTGAGATCATGGGATTGTTTATAGATGAAGTCATATTTATTTAATCATGATTGTTTTTTTGATTGGAGAGAGTAAATAATGTGTAAGAAAATTGATAGGATTATTTCTAATTGTCTTAATTATTGAACGTCTATTATTGTACACTCAATCCTATTGTAATCATATTATGATTCAGTCTTCCTTAAAGAAAAAGAGGTCACCAAATATAACGGTTATAACTCATAACTATCTCTACCTATATAATTAGCCTACAGAAATTTTTATTCTTAGATATTGACACTTTATCTTCCTCTCTTGCTAAGCTATTTTTTTTTGTCTGATTAACTTAATCATTAGATAAATATTATAAGAACTCTCTTTGTCATTTTTTTTAAATGTTGACCGAAATCTCATGAGAATCACTTCAAGTCACCAGCATCATCAGATTGATTATGAAGAGACATTGGGTTAGCCTTATTTAACTTAAATCTCTTTTGCATGTCGTCGTCCTATATATAGAGGAAAAGAGTGATTTTACCTTTTAATGAATTGGTGTGTTTTTATTTTAGAGCTTTACAAAGGGTGTGTTTGGGATGGGGTTTCATCCCCATTCTATTTCATTATCCCCATTTCATTTTATAATTAGAGTTATAATGCAAATTCGGTGTTTGTTTTGTTATATTTTTCATTTCATTTCAATATCATTATATTCCATTTTCATTTTATTATCTATTCAATTACTATCATACCCTTACTCATATACCTATACTTACCTATATTCTAATACAAATATCAAAAAAACTATTAAACAAAATAGTAATTTTCACTACTCTCATTTTTTACACTTACAACTTTTTTTCTCTCTCTATCATTTCTTACTAATTTTTATTTCTCTCTCTCTCTCTCTCTCTCTCTCTCTCTCTCTCTCTCTCTCTCTCTCTCTCTCTCTCTCTATCACACACTACCCCACACACACATATATATAACTAGGGGCTTGGCTTGACCGTTACGTTTGAATTGATTTAAAGTTAAAGATTACATAAAATTTTTATATTGATAAATGAGTAAGTTTAGGACCAATTTGAAAAATTATAAAAATTTGTAAGATTTATCTAAAATAAATAAAATATTTAGGACCAATTTGAAATTACCTCATACATTTGGGACTAATTAGAAATTTTGACTCCCTATATAAAATAATAATTTCTATACTAATTTATATGTGGGAGGATGAACAGAAGGCTCCTCCCACATATAATATAATATAGTATAGATATAGATATAATATTATATATATAATATAATATTAATCATATTATTATATATATATTAATTATATTATTATATATATATGTGTATATATATATATATGTCCACCCCACTTATAATATATATATATAATATTATATATATTTTATATTATATTAAGTTATATATATAATATATTATATATATTTATATTATTTTGAGATATATATTATATTAATTTAATAAAAANTAATTAGGATTCTTTAAGGGTTTATAAGTAATGGAATCAAATATTTCAATTAATTTATTGTTCAAAATAATTATGTGGTCCTTTAATATTAAAATATTATTCTATTTTGGACCAAATATTAGATCTTTAAAGTTTCCATATTATTTACAATTTGGTCCCTTCATTTCATTCCAAAAAATACAACTTCAACCTCCATTTCAAAAATTACCATTTAGCACAAATTCCAAGACAATTTCATTCTAATTTCATTTCATAAAACCACATCCAAATACTAAAATCTCATTTCATTATTTCCATTTCATTCCTTTATTAATTTCCAATTCTACACCTATACAATTTTAAAAAACCCATATAATTATTTATATCAACCTCCAATCATTACATACCATTTTACATAATTTCACATCATATTTTTTTCATTTCACCTCAAACAATCCAAACACCATTTTCATTCTATTTCATTTACATAATTTTCTCATTCCCATTTCATTCCCATTTTAAAAACCTTATCCCAAATACACCCAAAATGTTCAATTTCATCCATTGGTTATTGTCAATCTTGTTTATAAAGTTTTACATTTTAGTCAATTTGTTTAACTAACTTTTTTAATAAATAATTAACGATAAACTTTATCAAGTTTTTCAATATGAGCTCAGATTTATTTTAAATTTTTTTTATTAATTTTACATTACATATTATTAGCCACATACAATTTATTGTTAATATCTGATTAAATTAAAAACAAAGGATAAAGTCAATCAAAATATAAAATTTTAATCTGAAGATAAAATTGAGGTAAAAATAATTAAGAACGAAATTCAGGCCAAAAAAAAAAATTAAAAATTAATATAAAGTTTAGAGACGAAAATGATCATTTTACTTTCATGAAAATTATATAATTGTATATGTATATATATACAAGAAATAAAAAAAATGCAAGATATAAAATCTAATAATATAATATTTTTCAGGATAGGAATTGGAATTAATTATAAAAAAAAATAAGTAAGATATTCCAAATATCTGGTGGCTGTACATACATATGGTATGATTAGAAAGACAGTAGAGACAAGAATGGAGATTCTTAGATATCAAAATTATCGTATCCTGTATTTGGATCATACATGTATGTATGTATTTAACTATTTATGTATGCATAATAGAAGTGTGTGCGTCGGTGTTTATTATATAATATAAAAGTAGACCAAACTGTAAATTTGGTCCCATATTTTTTTACTTAGTTTCTAATTTGGTCCTGCATCTTTTTTTATTATAGATTTGGTCTCATATCTTTGGGCTAGGTCCCTATTTAGTCCCATATTTTATTTTTGTTGCAGATTTGGTTCCATATATTTTGGGTCATGTGCAAAAGTAGTTTCATATCTTTGGGTCAAGTAGTGAAACTAACGGTGGAACTTTTTGTAAAGATCTAAGACTAATTTTCCAATATGACCAAAAGATATAGGACAAAAAATGATATGAAATCAAATTGGGACATTTTACAAAGATATGAAACCTAAAAAGCGAAAAAAAATATATAGAATCAAAATGAAAATTGAGCAAAAATATGAGACCAACCAAATTTACACTTTCAACTCAGGCCAAAAAAATAAAATTTTACACTTTCACCCAAAAAATATAGGTCAAAGTGCAAATTTAGTCTCATATCTTTTGCTCAGTTCCCGATTTGGTCCCACATATTTTTTTGTTGCAATTTTAGTCTCATATCTTCGGATCAGTTCTCAATTTGGTCCTATATATTTTTTCGTTGAAAATTTGGTCTCATATCTTTGAGTCAATTGTAGAACTGTTCCTATATCTTTAGGCCAGATGCAAAAATGGTCTCATATCTTTGCAAAAGGATAAATTAACAGTTGATTCTTTTGCAAAGATATGAGACTAGTTCTGCAACTTGAACAAAATATGAGACCAAATTGAGACTTTTTTTTGTAAAGATATAAAACCAAATTGAAAATCCAAAAAAAATATAAGACTAAATTTACACTTTGACAAAAAAAAAAATATAATGACGATGAGTGCATGGGGGGTGTTTGGTTGATACACATACATAACACAAGGAGGAAAAGAAGTGGTTGAAAGTAAGAATGAGTCAATTCAATACCAAATCGGGATAATGTTGGTACGTACGGACTACATGTCTTTTTTTTTTCGTAAATTCGTACGGACTACATGTCAATTTCTGTTTCTCAACCCTCAAAACACGCAATAACAATCCTTGTCCACACCTTCATGCAATTTCACCTTTTTTTTTTTTAAAAAAAAAACTCTTATACAGTATAATTAATATTAATATATATACTATTTTACCAAATCAAAGTCTAGTAGAATTAATGTTAACCTTGTTGAACAGGATCAGAAAGCACTACAAAATGTATAGTAATAATTAGAGAGATAACCTTTGTTCAAGTTTTCATGTTTGGTGTTGACAGTTGGTGACTATGGAATTTAGCATTATTTCTAAGAAAGCGTGTACATATATGTAGATACGGAAGTTTGGTTGAAAAGATTAATTTCTTATAAAATGATGAATTTTAATTTTAATTTAAGATGAGAGAAATGTCTTTATATATATATTTAATAAGAAAAACATATATCTCTTAAAAAAACATATAAAATAATCAATCCCATGCATGTGTATTGAAGGCCCACAGTGTACTGCACCGAAGTGCAATAAATTAAATTAGCCTAAAGAAATTACAGAAGACGATGATGGTATATTAATTGTGCAGAGCTGGATATGTCATGTATGATAATGTTAAACTGCACCTATTTTTGAGAAGAAACGAAGGAGCTAGGAAAAACGTGAAAAAGATACTTTGCTTGGTTCAACGTTGATAAAAAGTTTATGATTCACTATATATATATCGGGTAAGAAAATTTGTTGAATAGGCATTAAAATTTCTGAGTAGAGGTATATATTTGTTTGGGTACCTAAATATAATTAAAGAGGCATTGTTTTGAGGCCTGAAATAGAGTAAAATTATAGAGTTGGGAAGACATTATAATTAATAATGAAGGGTTAATAAGTGAAGAAGAGGTAGGTAGTCTAATAAGTAATAACTGCCTCATCAAACAAAAGGACACATTTGAGGTGCAAGTGTTATTTAATCCTAACTATCTATGTATCGATGTCGTACGTTATCATTTACCAATTACAGTTATGTCTCTGTCCTTTCCTTGCCAGATTTGGGAATGGAGGGTCTAGATATTATAATAAGCTCACATGGCTACCTTCAATTCTTCAAAGTTTGTAAAAGTAATAGAAAACTTCAAGGAACACAACGTTTTCTGAAATTTTAAGGTCTGTTTGGGGAGAGCTTAATTATAATCTCATCTGATTCAATCATCATCTCATCCTAGGATTGGATGAACAGTATTGGTTTGGTGTTTTTTGGAACCTTCATCTCATCTCATCTCATCTCATCCACATCATCATCTCATTCACAACATCATCTCATTTTCTCTTACAATTACTAATCTATCCCTACTTATACACCTATAATTACCTATACTTTAATACAAATATAAAAAAAAAAAGAATTAGACAAAATAGTAATTTTACATACCCTCATTTATTACACTTATAATTTTCTCTCTCCATCTATCATTTCTCATCATTTTTTT
>QANZ01019395.1:466657-478403 GCA_003254925.1 Chamaecrista fasciculata
ACCCCATTATTAATGATTGGGGTTTTCTACAAGGCCCCAGTTATCTTTTACACATGTTAGAGATTGATTAATTGGAACAGTTCGAATTTATGGACCAAATTGTATGTCAAAAAATAATTCAAATATTATTTTCATTTTGGCCCATAATCTCATCCACTTGGATTTGGATTGACCCCTAACCCTCAATCCAAAATGATCTCATCCTCACAATTTCCAATACCATTTCACACTTCCCAATATCATCTCATCTCAATATTATTTCAATCAAAACACAACCAAACACCTATCATCTCATCTCATTATCTCCATCTCATCTCATTATTTCCTACCATTTCTACCCCTATACAAATTACAAAAATTCATCAACTTATTTCTACCAACCACAATCATTACATACCCTTTTATATAATTTCACACCCTATTTAACATCATTATCACTAAAATCACCCAAACACCAATACATCATCTCATCTCATCCAATTAAAAAATAATCTCATCCCATCCATTTGGACGAGATTGGATGAAATTGGATTAAAATTAACTGGCTCTCAAACAGACCCTTAGTAAGTTGTAGTTTGGGTATAATGTTAACATGTAGTAAAGTGATACATTTTCTCTACTTTTACTTATAATAATAAATATTTTCTTAGACTAAATTATACTTTTGGTTCTATATGTTTGTGATGAATTTCAATTCAGTTTTTTTTTTTTGCATTTGATTCTACATGTTTCTATAAGTTTTTACTTTTTGATTTCAATAACTGATTGTGATTATTATTTTTTTCATTTTAAGTTCTGATATATGAGTCTGAAGCTACATATTACTTTTGATGAGTCATTTACCTTTTTAGTTAGACTTGTTAGTAAATAATATCAAATCAATTCCCGAAATTGGACCACTTATTTTACAATCAAATGAGCTAAGTTGGTAATATCTCTTGTTTCAAGTCAAAATATGGTAAGGTTAGAGTTACGAGTTACTTTGTCAAGTTCTTTTTCTGCCTAGGTATAGTGAGAGAATCTTTCAATTGGGGTAATTATATTTACAAGGTTTCCAACTTTTTTTTTGATTACAATAACAGAGCTTAAAGGGAAACAAAGGAGTCTAAACCTAGCATAATAGTAGCTGACGGAGCTAGGGCCATGAAAGCGTTAAAGAAATCCTTCAAGGACATAGTATGGCGACCAATTAGAAAGCCATCACGCAATAGACCGCGAATATCCTCGATGACCGGAAGCAGCAGAGCTCTAGGCCTCGCTTGGGACGAGATCTGATTGAGCGTACCAGGTTTATTGGACGTAATAGTAAGGCCAGCCCGGTGATGAGTTGGAGAGTGCAGAAGGATCTTCCTTAGGGTCGTGAACATAAAAAGCTGGCGATCCAAATTCCGACAGTTTGATTGTTTCCCAAGAAGACGGCATCGACCCTGCACAAAAAACAAAAAGTAGACATAGGAAGACCGCCTTACTTTGCCATCCAGTAGAAAGATTGTGGAACCCTGGACATTAGATAAGTGGTAAACATTCCACAGAGGTGGCACCAGTCGCTGCCGCCTCGGCAGGAACATATCGTTCTTATGACCGACCGCCTCGGTGAAGGAATTCCAGTAAGCTTGGGCGGTGCTGATCGTATGATGAGGGTCCGCTATTCTGCTTTCAAAGACACATTTGTTCCTTGCCGACCATATGAAGTACAGAAGGATGAAGACAAACCCAATTAAGTGCTCGAAGGGGGTGTCCTTGTTGCACGATGCCTCCACCAACTTTTGCAGCCATTCCGTGATATTCACCCCGCCAGAGATCGTGGGAAGAACCAACGGCAGTGCCCCAAACCACACAGCTCTCGAAAACGGGCAGAAAAGAAAAAGATGCTCACTGTCCTCGTGCTCGAAATCACAGAAGGCACATCCACCTTGTATAAAGATGTGGTGGTACCTGAGGGAAGCAATGGTAGGTAAGGCATTATTAAAGAGCCTCCAAACAAAGACTAGGACCTTGGAAGGAGCCTGAATCTTCCAAAAGACCTCCCAGCGGAGACCAAAGTTGCCACTGGGCGTCAAGGTTGCTTGGGTAGAAAGCAACCGGGAGTAGCCTGTAGCCACTGAATAAGTACCATCAGAAGAACCCGTCCATATAAGCCGGTCGTGTCCATTGAGTAAAGCCAAAGGGGTATTAAGGATGCCATCTATCAATGTGGGATCAAAACATTGGGAAACCCTGGAGATGTCCCACCCGCCATTAGGAGAGATACGAAGGTCACTAACAGATGTCCAACTTGAAATCTTACTTGAGTAATATCAATCAGCTTGTCACTTAGAGCAACCGTTATTAATAGACTAAATTTATGTTGGAGTGAATTAATAATGATAAAATGGAATGACACAGGAGGAGAGTTTCCCCAAGTCTTCCTTGGACATCAAAAAGACAAAAAGTCACTTTTTTAATCTCCCCAAATTTTGCGAAAAAAACCAAAGATAATAGATGTCCATTAATAATAACTCTAAGAAGATTATAATTTTATCCAAATTTTGCATCAAACAAGATTAATTTTAAATGATAATATTGAAAAAGAATAATAAGAAATTCCATTAATAATAACTTTTGATTAATAGATATCCATTTATTTCCTCACTTAAAACTTTAAAATAGTATATTTGCTCAAACCGTTCCACTCTATTTAGGGATGACAATTTTATTTTAAAAGATTAGGGTACTCCTCTATATCCGTCCGAAAAAATTATTCGGTATTTGTCAGATACCGGATAGGATACGAGTGGTGAAAATTAAATATTTTTCGGATATTAGGCGTTTACGGATATTGACCTCGGATATACCTGTCCGAAATGAACGGATAGTTAAGGTACCCGATATTCAATACCCTATTACTTATTTAATTTTTATATTTTACATTCAATTTAATATTTTATATATAATTATTTAAATTTAATTAATTATCTATATTTTTTTATATGATCATTTTTTAGTTATTTTTTATTTAAAAAAAATTAAAATAAAAATCAATAATAATTTTAATTTGTTTAAGTGGGTGGATATTGAATACCGAGTACCCGATATATCTAATTTATAAAATATAATATCATATCCTATATCCATATTCTTTTCGGATATTTTGGATATTTCGAGTATCCGTTGGATATCGGATAAGATATGAATACGGATATTGATTTTTAGAATAAGGATAGAATACAAATATTGAATAGGATGAACAAATACGAATAATGACAAACCCACCGAGTATCCTAGCCATTGTAATCCCTAATTTCATTCCATCAATGGGGATTTTTTCTATCCTCAGTGAAACTCTCGTAAAAATACTCTTACTACTATTTTGAGCCACGAACCTAAGCTAACTACCATATTGTTGTGTATTCCAGATTTAGTTTTTATTATTTTATATAAATTAGTAAATTGACTTTTTTTTCCCCTCTAAACACGCATTTTATCCTAATTGAACTCTTTTAGTGCATAAGTAAATTACTTATCCGCTATATTTTTTGCATGTCACATGCTTCATCTCCTCATCCATTATGATGAAATTTTGCTTAAGTAAGATGTTTAATTGTATTCAGAAAACCAATGGAGCCAAGATCAACCTTTAAAAGATTAAAAAAAATTATTAAAAAAATTTCTTTAAAACTAAGTGCAATCCTCTGGTCTACACTGATATTTTTTCTTTCTTTCAATTTCCTTCTTGGGGTTGGGGCTTAATTCACTGTGGAACACATGTAGCTATTGATTCAGAATTCAGAAGAGAAAAGCAGAGAGTAAATTGAAGAGGACCCAAAACATATGATCAAATAAATGAGTGGAGCCATATGTTACTATTTAATTTAATTAATAATTCAATAAAAAATGAATTGTATTGTATGCATAGCACCCCATCTTATGCACATGGAATTCAGGTGCCACCCATACACACTCGTCAGTTTTGGGGTCCTCAAGAACTTACTCTCCTGCTAAATATGGTGATGCCACCTTCTCATCTTCATGCTTTCATTTCAATTTTCCTTTCATGCATGAACCTTTCAAATATTGGATCATACATATATATGTATGTATGTATGGCCATACTTTGATATATATAGATTCCTGGTCTGGACCATGAAATAGCCGAAATTCATGGGTCTCTGAATTCTCAATTCCTAGCTTGAATGCTGTTAGATACCTCTGCACATTAAAAAAAATGGCAGAGAGAATTGAATATTATTGCACTTAATAAATGTTTCTCAGAGCCGTGATTTTCTCTCCCATTTATGAGCATGATGTTGAGAAAATTAGTCAATCTTGTCCTCACCATTTTAATTTCATTTCTACGCTTTGTCAAACCCTACCTACCTTCTGCTTAAGATTTGTCATTGGGGTACTCACAAATCAACTTTCGGTAACACAATCCAAGGATTAAATTATTCTATATATATGATATTTTTAGTCATTATTCATTATTTTTATTGCAGAAGAATTCTTCATTCTTGTTTGGGTAAATTGCAATTTGGTACCCTGTGGTTAGGGGCGGTTCCCCTTTGGTACCCTGAAAGAAAAATTTTTGCATTGTGGTACCCCGTGGTTTACTCCGTTAGCGATTTGGTACCCTGAGGTTTTTTTCTGTTAGGATTTAACGGCAAATGTTAGTTAAAATGTCAAAAATCTCCCAAAAAGTCTTCTCTTATGCGTTTAAGTCCTTTCCCTTTACTAAAAGGGATCAAAACATAAAGAATTAATTATAAAAGGGTCTTTAGAATTCTAATATTATAGATTTTTCTCCTTTTCATAAGATTTCTTTTGAATAGGTCCTGATTTAATTACACTTTAATCCCAAAAGTTTATGATCTTTATCAAAATAGTCCTTAGAACCTCAAAAGACAAATGAGCATCTATGATTTATCAAAAAATCCCTATATTCAACTACAATTTTCATTCAAGTACACTACAAACAAATCAAAACCCCCAAATTTTTCCAAAATCAAGCCCCACAAATCAAAAACCCTCTCAACAACAAAATCAACATCATCAACAACCAATTTCTTCATACCCTAAGGAATCAAAATTCAAAACTAAGGAATTCAATTTCTTCCTCAATTTTCCAAAATTTGGCATAATTGGTCCCTCGAAAGTTTTTTGTCCATTTTTCCGTTGAAAAAAAGAAAAAAATAAACTTTTATTTTGATCCCTCAATTTTCCAACAAATTTCACTGCTAGTCCCTCTTTAATTTCCATCCAATTTTTTCATTAACCTAAAGAAAAAATTGGTTTACATTCTCCAAAAGTTTTATTTTTTGAATTAAGGTCCTTTCTTTTTATAATAGGACTAAAATGTAAGAAAAAATGAATAAATTAAAATTTAAAATAATTTTGACCAAAAACCCACGCAAATTGGCTCTCCTTCTTCGATACCATCCCTTCCACTTCTTCGTCCCTCTCAATTCTCTGACGCCGCCACCGGAATCCGCCACCGACCTTGACTTCATCATCATCGCCGACTTTCTATTTACGCTTCCGCTCTCATCCTCAACCATCGCGCACTCAGAATCCTGTTCTGCTCCTCCCTTCCGATTGCTCTTCGGTGGCTTGAACATCGACAAAAACCACCTCGCCGACCTACTCCTGCTCAGACCGGCGGAATGCTTGGCCGTTGCGCCGCCATGATCAGATTCCCTCTCGGCGGCGTTGTAGCGCGATCTCGACCGGAGAAACAAAATGGCGAGGGACCTGAATCGCTTCAATCCGACGTCGGAGTCGCCGTCGAAGAGGTTATGAACGCCATTGAACTTGATTTGAGGATCTATCCCACGGTAGTGAGGGAAGAAGGAGAAGAAGAACGATTCTGTGATTGGAGAAGAAGAACAGTCGATTTGGGTGGGTTCTTTTTATTTATTTTTTTTTGGGAAAATTGTTTCAAATTCGGACCAATTATGCCAAATTTTAAAAATTTAAGGAAGAAATTGAATTCCTTAATTTTGAATTTTGATTCCTTAGGGTACGAAGAAATTGGTTGTTGATGATGTTGATTTTGTTAGAAGGATTTTGATTTGTGGGTCTTGATTTTGGAAAAATTTGGGGGTTTTGATTTGTTTGTAGTGTACTTGAATGAAAATTGTAGTTGAATATAGGGATTAAAGTGTAATTAAATCAGGACCTATTCAAAAGAAATCTTATGAAAAGGAGAAAAATCTATAATATTAGAATTCTAAAGACCCTTTTATAATTAATTATTTATGTTTTGATCCTTTTTAGTAAAGGGAAAGGACTTAAACGCATAAGAGAAGACTTTTTGGGAGATTTTTGACATTTTAACTAACATTTGCCGTTAAATACTAACAGAAAAAAACCTCAGGGTACCAAATCGCTAACGGAGCAAACCACGGGGTACCACAATGCAAAAATTTTTCTTTCAGGGTACCAAAGGGGAACCGCCCCTAACCACAGGGTACCAAATTGCAATTTACCCTTCTTGTTTTCCTTACTCAAGTGAACATGGGGTTGAACTGAACATACTTATATTTAATCCCTGCATAATTCAGTCACTGAATATTCTTGACTCCTTTCATTAGTCCCTAACATATATATTAAATAATATACTAAATATTGAATTAATAAGGGGCTTTGATTTAATTTGTTTCTGGGCTAGCAAAACCTGCCCTACCAAAATTATCACAATGGTGCTACAAATTGATAATGAGGTTTAATATCATAATGAGAATGGGTCCTGTTTTCGAATCTCAGCCATTAATAATGATACCTGGAAGAGTGTAAGAACCCACGTGGGGTTTCTTTTCTTTTCTATTTTTTACCTTTGATGTGTGATGATTTGCTGTTCAATGTCATAATGATCTTTTTTGTATAAATGCTGATTTCGCTACCATTTTTTTTTTGGGGTTTGGACTTCCTGCTTTCAAAGACCAACGTTCATGGTCATGGCCCAATCTTTTCTATGGCCTCACTAAAATACATTTTAATGAAGAGAAAGGGATAACAAATATCAAGGTTGATTGATTTGTGGTGAATGAAAGTGTGAAACAATGGCTGCTAGTTTTGCCCATGTTTTTAGTCTATCAATGCATTGCAGGCTTCAAAACTTGTTCTTTTGATATATGATGAAACTCATCAAGAAGATTTCATAAGTTAAAAACTTTTTTTTTTCTTTTCACTTCAAACTTCATAAGTAATATGGTAGGGTAAACTGATATTCTAGTCCTTAGATTATATGGACGCTTTCATTTTAATCCGATTTCTTTTTTGAAATATTTGGTTTAATCCCTAAAAATTCATTACTCATCACAAATTAATCCTTCCATGAACACTTCAGCAGTTTAGCAATGTACAACTCAGTCCTTCAAGGAACTAAATTGTAATAAGTCATAAATTTTCAGTCTAAATCAAACATTTCAAAAACTCAAGAATTAAAACAACAATATTCACATAATATAAGGACTAAATTAATAGTTTACACTCATATGATGCAACATTACATACATTGGCAAACTATAAAATTCAGAAACTAATTCCTATCTACATATTCCTTCTCATCCAGAAATTCCCTCGAGCACAGTTCATGTTGAATAATAAGAACCATAGTTTCTCCCCTTTTTAGAAAAACTTTTTACTCATCCAAGAAAGCACATTTTGCAACAAATCTTTGAGAGAACCACACCCCAAAAGTTAAGTGTTGAAGTCGGAGAGTCTAAAAGTCTTATAACGTGCCTTAAACTAAGCAATCTCCTTCATGTGAGACTTCCATTACACATTTGCATCATCATCTTGGCTTTATCTGAAACACTCTATTATACCAAATAGAGTGAAGGGTCATATGGAAGAGATCATACTTTAGTGGTTTTGTATGCCACAGAAAATGCTTCTGAACCCTCCTGACCCCAAGTTGCAAGCTGAGATACTTCTCTTCTGGTATTGAAACAAGTATGTCTTTCAATCTAGGAATATCTTTCTCTGCAAGTATCAGAGAGAATGCATCCCAGTTCAAAACCTCAAAAAATGGCGGCACGAAATTATCAGATATAATCACAGGCACACACTCGTAAAATATGGCCTCAACCACCCTTGGGCTGTTCACCTCATACCCTTTAGGGCAAATACAGTATTTGCTGCTCTTCATGTGCTGAATGTAACTCATTTTGCTTGCAACACCATGTGGCATTGGACCGAATATCTTCATGTGAGGGTCTTTGTCCTTCCAGTGCTTCAGCAATATTGGACGGAGGTAGCCGTGTAAACTCCCGGCATAGAATGCGAGAATAGGCCTCTGATGAGGAGGCCTGCCACCGAGATCTCTAAGAGGGTTTTTTGCCGACCGGATGTAAGTTTCTGGAAGAGAAACGTCCCTTCCAATTTTGAAGCCTTGTGTTACATCAGCAATACACAGAGCTTTTATGCAGTATTCCATGTGGTGCCTTGTCTCATATGGAGCCTGTAAGAGAAGATAATGCTTCATTCCTTGGTTTTCTTAGATCTTATTATATAAGCACAGTATTTAAGATCATCATGGTTTATATGACTATTGAAAGTCATGGTAAAAAGGATACAATTTAATTAAAAAAACTAACATGGTGGGATATGAGATTACTGTGGTTTTTTAAATAGTACAAATTGTTATTATTTTATGCCTCCTAGCATCTTGGAAACCAATTTATCAACACAAGTGTGTTGAATACTACTTGATATCTTAGATATTAAGTGAAGATGATAGAAAACAAATGCCTATTAACTATTAGTTTATTTACTGACATAAACCTATAGTAGACAACAAGAGATAATGCAACCTGTTGACACATCAAAGAAAGACACATTTTTAAAGTTGGATAACTAGGAGTTTTCTGCAGTGAAAATACCTGTTGACACATCACAGAAACACACATTTCTACTATCATAACAAAATACTGTAAAGCATACCATGGTTCATCATGCAAGTTGAACCAAGAAAACAGAGGAGTATGCAGCATACCCAGTCATGGCATGCAACAAGAAAATGGTCAGCTCCACCAGTTCTGTTGAAGTAACGATACTTTGATGCAATAATTTCTGTATAGTTCTTCAAATATTGGCGGAGGTTAGTCCGATCATGAGAATTACGTACATAAAGGGAGTGCTCTAACATACGCGAACTGAAAGGCATATAAAAAAGGTGGGCCTTTGCAGGATCTTTCACAACAAACTGCTTGTTTCCTTCCATCAGTTTCATAAACCATCCCTCCGCAGAATAAAGTCCCCTGAGTATAGGCTCGTGAAAGATGGGTTTGTCTCCTTCCTTGTATATGTAAACTTTGAGTTTGCGTTCCATGAGTTCATAGCTCCTGAAAATGAAACCGGAGAGAATTCACGGCATTGAGCCATGGTCATCATAGTTCAGACATGCGTCAACATCAGGCACAGAAAGACATAAAGGAAAGAGAGGCAAAACCCAATGCCATTTTTAGAAGACAAACATTAAATGTCGCAAATCAGGTAATTTATTCAACTGATTCTGATAAATATATGCCTCAAAATGATACTAAGGAGTTAAGTAGTGATTATAGTACTCCGGATTCCGGAAAGTCAATAATACTCGAGTGCAAAAAATCCCCTAAACATTGAAAAGTGACAAAAAAAACGTAATGAACATTCAATTTTGTGGAAATAACCCCATTTTGTTAAAATTTTCATTGAAGAAATCAGATTTATTTTTAGCTTTTTTTTTGCTACTATTAATTACAACAATAGTTAAACTTTAGTTCGAATCAATGTAAAATGCAACAATTATCATAAAATTACAAATAAATTTAGTTTTTTTTTCTTTGTATAAAAATTTTAACAAGAGGGGTTATTTGCACAAAATCAAAAGTTCGCTAGAGGGAGGGGTTTGTTCTACATTTTAACCATAGCTTTTTCATGTTTATTTTCAAAACCAAACCTTCTGTGGATTAATCAGAAGCAGATATGAATACAGCACAATTTTTTCAGAGACTTAGCATGAGTATGAAGTTCATATTATACCTTAAAACAACTATATCAAGCTTACCTTTTGAACATGGAAACATTGCGAAACAGAGGGGCATAAAGTTCTTTGTCATGTGTTACAATAGGAGCATTCTCAATCTCTGATCTTGCAGAAAGAATTTCCAGATCAAGTTTGGAGGACCATCGCGGTCTCTGCAATATAAAGTGGAAACACAAATTGCATTTAATAATTTGTCCACAGAACTATCTCCAAATTGACACACATTTATACGGTTATACCATTGCACGAGACTTAGCACGACGGCGGACTAGTATCTGGTTCATCTCCTGAATCAATGTTCTCGACTTAGGTGGCATTTCGCACCTCATTTTCTTACCCTTAATAATTCTTCTTGTAGAATCATTAACTGAGGCAACCAAATTATTTGGCTGAGGTGAAGAGCCAGCAGAAGAGCTGGTATTTGTCAGATTAATCAACATAGGAGCTTGTATATGAACATCAACTGTCTCAGCATCCAAAATTTTGTCGTCCACCAGTTCATAATTTATCGAAATTCTACTCTTTGTTTTGAATTCTTCCTTTACTGAAAAATCAATTTTACTTTCCTTGTCCAAAATTGGCATGACATTCTTCTTAAGTTCAGTGCTCTCCAAAAACAAACTCTCATTTTTATCCTCAACAATAGAAATATGCACATCTTTAGTGACACCAGTGATAGCAGAAGGTTCCCTAGAATTTGAATCATTAACTGTTAGTGGATTGTGAAGAGAGGAATACTTTGTGATTGAATGTACCGATGGGAAGTTAATAAAATCATCCCTTGGTTTGTGATTTCCTAGTGGAACCAATATTGACTGAAACATCAAGAAATTAACAGCCACTACTCCCAACAGATAAAGCCATCTCTGATTTCCCATATGACATAGCTTATGATATCTGAACATAAGTAACATACAAGAACCTTCACTCACAACAGAGATAAACACCACAATTAATTACTTGATCATGCTTCAAAAATCCCAAACTTCCAATCTTCCCATCATTTTGTGCTGCGCAAGTTCCAGAACACTGAAGTTCACAAGAAACTCAAATTAACTAACCCAAAGGGTCACAAAGTAATAGAATATGAGAAAATTAGCAGATTACAGGTCAGAAAATACTGTGTTTTGTAAAAATTTCACTTGTTCATAACAGGAACCAGCTCAATAAACTAGGAACACTTAAAATTTGAAAGATCACAAATTTGAAGTTCAAGAGAATGGAGCGAAACTAAAAAGTAAAGTGATATGAAAGGACAGTTCAGTACTCACCGAAGTTTGGTGCAGAGTGAAACTTGAAGCTGAATTTTTCTCTCGAAGTTTCTCAGTAACCAAACGGAGAAACCCTCAAGCACAGATGATCAAAGTTTCTAGTTTTTTCGATCATCCCACGTGGAAGCATTTTTATATAATTAAACGTATGCATAATGCATTAAAGCACAAAACTTGTTTAACTTTATTTATAATCCTATTTAGTTTAATTGTTCAATTCCAAATAAAGAAAGAAGACAAGAATTTTATTGAATTCTTCGGGAACCCCACATTCTATTTTATTATTAATATATTTTTGTTGCTTTGTTCTGCTAGGATGTTAGACGAACTGAGCAGTGAAAAGCTTTCCGGGAGGGATTTACATGGCTACCGACAACCTCACCGCAAAATACCATACCTTCTTGTTTCAGTGACAGTGACGAAGGAAGGAAGGTTCGTGCTAGACGGCGTCGTTTTTTTTTTTTTTTTT
>QANZ01019395.1:479818-512623 GCA_003254925.1 Chamaecrista fasciculata
AAATGAACGGATATTTAGGGTATCCGATATCCGATACCCTATTACTTATTTAATTTTTATATTTTACTTTTAATTTAACATTTTATATATAAATATTTAAATTTAATTAATTATATTCATATATATTTTTTTAAAGAATCATATTTTAGTTATTTATATTTAATTTTCGGATATTTCGGGTATCCGTCGGATACCGGATATCGGATATGGTGCGGATACGGATATTAATTTATCGGATACGGATAGGGTACAGATATTGGATAGGATAAACAGATACGGATACGGATAGTGGCAAAACCACCGGATATCCATCCGTTGCCATCCCTATACGTAGCTAATGATATGTAATGTAAAATTGATAGAAAAACAAACTCAAATCCTAACTCAGATAAAAAAAAGGATATAGTCTATTGTTAATTTATTGAAAGAAGCTAGTCAAAGGAAAAAATTGACCAAACTATTAAAATATTGGGGATGAAATTGACAATAAAAAGAGATTGAGGACGAAATTGACAACTAGTGTAAACTTTGAGGACAAAATTAGTGCTTTTGGCTTAATTTTTTTGGTCAAAGGGTCATTTTGGTCCTAAATGTATGCCCTAATGTTCATTTTGGTCCATTATGTTTCAAAATGTTTGGTCCTAAATATTTGCAAAATGATTCATTTTGGTCCTAAATATTAGTAGAATGTTTCATTTTGATACCAAACTATTGAATTTGGTCATAGTTCTCTTGTCTTTCATTTCAAATTCAAAGGACTTGTTAAGAGGAACTCGTAGTTCTGAATTCGTCGCATTCGAATTTGAAACGAGAGAGATATGATCAGCTTTGCTTGTTTGACCATGAAACGAACGATCTACTTTCAGGACTGATTTGACCTCATTTGCTGACGGCCTTACCTGGATAGAGAAAGTACTCTTCGAGAACAATACGTAACTCTAAACTTGTCACGTTTGAACTTGAAACAAGCGAGATTCAATAGTTTAGGACCAAAATGAAACATTTTACAAACATTTAGGACCAATTTGAACATTTTAAAATGTAAATGGATCAAAATGAACATTAAGGTATATATTTAGGACCAAAATGATCCTTTAACCTATTTTTTTTTCTTAAGAAAACCTAAGAGTATCAATTTGGATTACCCTTTCTTGTGGGTCAGATTTACGCAACTCTCTGTCTCATTTTGCTAAAATGCTGAAATTGCCATCAATATGCAAATGTTAAAAATATAGGACATAAACCATTTACTCAAATAATTTCATCAAATGCCTTGTAAAGTATAAACCATTCCATTTTCTTTTCTTAATTTTGTATTTAGTTAATTAACCGTGTGCTTTGTTTTTGCAGCTTGAGTGCAAGTTACTTGTTTCTTTCCTCCTTCGATTATGCTTAGAAGAAGAGTTTAAATTCTTGAAGACATCAAATTTTTCTATTATTATATTACTTTTAAGATTCTTTCCTATGATAGAAAAAACTATTTTTTGAACATCCCAAATGTTTATCTTTCTCTTTTCAGACAAAAATATTTACGCTGAATAAACAGAACTGCAATAAAATTATGCCGGCGTGAAGAGATGGACAAGCTACACTTTGAAGGAGAAATCATACTCAGCATTATTAAAGTGGGAAATTACATTTCTTTTAAGTATTACCAGATTATTTTGCTAGGTGAGTCAGAATAATCGAAAGGATTGAAAGGAAAAATAAAATATTAAAATTAAGAGCATGATTAGTTTGACATGTCGATTTCTGATGCATTTATAATTTATTTTATTATATTGATTTCGAGAGAAAAATCAAGAATTAAGAGAGGTTAAAATATACAAAATTGACCTTTAATCATTGTATAAAAAACGCTCTAAATTTTAGAAAATGATAAAAAAAAACTTATTAAACTTTTAATTTTGTGCAAATGAACTCTTTTATTAATTTTCTCATTAAAAAGAAATCAATTTTTTTTATATTTTTATAATTATTGTTGTACTTTACATTGATTCAAAATTAAAATGAACTATTATTGTAATTAATAACAGTCAATTTTTTAATAAAAAGAATTATTTATATAAAATCAAATGTTTAAGAAACTTTTGTCACTTTTTAAAATTGAAGAGGGTTTTTGGTGACTAAAGTTTAAGGGTGTATGCATTTTAGTCATTAATATATAGCTTGCTTGAGTTCATCCTGGAGACAATGAAAAATTAGAAAACGTCTGAAAAGGGCAACTTTTTATCATTAAAGTGAAGAAATGAGTTAGTTTTCTTCAGTGCAAATATTTACATGGACACACTAGTGTATGTACTTGGAAACAAATTAACTATTCTTTCATGCATATTAAACTCCTGTTTCAGAACATTCTGCTTCTGGTCATATATTATGCAGCAGAAAAATCCATAATGCAGAATTATGTAATTCCAGGTTTCCCAGCTTGTTACAACATATTGTACTTTCACCACAGATAATTAAACTTCATTCCCACCATGGGAATCATCATTTGGGTTTAACCTGAGAAACTCTATTATACCACACTGAGTGAAGTATCATATGAAATAAATCATACTTGACTGGATTTCTGTGCCACAAGAAATGCTTCTGCACCTTCTTTACCCCTAACTGCAGTGCTAGGTACTTCTCTTCCGAGACGGAAAGAAGTATGTTTCTCAAATGAGGGACATCTCTTTCCTGAACAAAAAGAGAAAATTCTTCCCACTTTAATACCTCAAAGAAAGGAGGCACATAGTTATCTGATATGATAACTGGCACACACTCAAACAAAATGGCCTCCACAATTCTTGGGGTGTGAACTTCATAGCCTCTAGCACAAATGCAATACTTGCTATTCTTCATGTATTCCCTGTAAAGTCTTTTGCCTTCCACATCACGTGGCATCGGACCGAAAATTTTCATGTCAGGTTCTTTATTCTCCCAGTATCTCAGCAGGATTTCTCGTAGGTAGCCATGCAAGCCACCTGCAAAAAAGGCAAGAATAGGCTTTTCTGAAGGGGGTTTTTCTCCAATGCCTCTTACTGGATCCATCATAGAATGTACATAAGTAACGGGTAGAGCCGTGTCCTTCCCTATTTTGAACCCTTGAGCGACATTAGCATTGCAAAGACATCTAATGCAGTTTTGCATTAGGTTCCTTGTGATATGGGAGGCCTGCAATTCAATCCATCACTTTAAATGAATACATAGAAAATTTTAATAATCAGTAGATCCAAGGTTCAGTCATAAGCAAGAGTATAATTAGGTTAGGGGTACAGTCATCATCTCTTTTAACTAGATATATGAGCACTAATAATCTAACACTAACATGTAAAAAGTGTTGAGCATTCAAGTCATAAGACATATTGACCTGAAATTGTTTTCCACAACTAAGCATTTACTATGCACAGTTCCGTAAACAATTTGCTTCATGATTTTGTAAGGGTTCTTGAGTAACAAGGACTTGTTGACCGAGATGCTTGTGTTACTTTCATGTTTGTAAAGAACTATACTGACACTCAATAGGTTGACAGAAACATTTGAATAACATTATACATATACACAAGAGCAAAGATTTTACTAATCCAATAGTATTGCTGCAGAACCATGACCCGACCATATTTCTGAAATGATTAATGCTCTAGAATTAAAAGCACTTTCTAAATGATGCTCAATTTCATTTTTCAAAAGGTTATCAAAAAGAGCTTAAAATATTATCAAGTATTACTAATAAATAATAATGAATACTAATAAGAGTAGTTCATGGAAACTGTACCCAATCATGACAAGCAACAAGAAAATGGTCTGCTCCTAAAGTTCTGTTCCAGAAACGATATTTTCCTGCTATCAACTCCACATATCTTTGAAGGTATTGCTCCATCCGCCTACGTTGAAGGCCTTGTCCAGAAAGTGTAACTCTTAGCATTTGTGCACTGAATGGTAGATAAAACAAATGAGCTTTTCGAGGATCCCTCACTATGAATTTTTTATTTGCTTCCATCAATTTCATAAACCATCCTTCTGAGGCATAAAGTCCTCTCATCTTAGGTTGATGAAATACAGGTTTTTCTCCTTCTCTATATACATAAACTTTAAGCTTGCGTTCCATCAACTCATAACTCCTGAAGGACATGCATTCAAAAAAATGGTTCAACTCAGTACAATGTAAGGACTCTCTACAACTGAAAGAAGATCAACAGACGACAGGCACATGCTCTAGTTATGGTAAAGAAATATAGAAAGATGTGACGAAGATGGTAAGCAACTGAGAGTATAAAGAAAGGAACAAGAATACAGTAAATTGAAATGTAGCATAGCTTACTTATTAACTTAGGTACCTTGTAAATCTGGAAACATCTCGGAATATAGGTGCATAAAATCCTGTAGAATTTGATAATATAGGAGCATTCTCAATCTCTAGTTTTGCAGAAAATAGTTCACGATCACGTTGAGAAGACCACCTTGGCCTCTGTCAGCAATGACATGATAAGTGAACATCAAGAGTCCACATTGATTCCCAGATTGTTTAAATTGGAATCATAAAGCTCAAATTCATACCATAGAAGGAGAAGAATTATAGCTCTGCAGCAATAAAGAATTCATCTGCCTTAGGGATGTTGGCTGCACCAATTTATTTCTTGTGAATACATGAAGCTCAGATTTATTTAAAGTTGCTCTCAGTTGCTTGGTCTTCTCATTCTTAGGTTGCATTTCCACACTTTGCATTCCACTGTCATTTGAGGATATGTTGGCAGTAATCAAGAGACCAGATGTGGTCAAATATGAATTTGTAATTTTGATGCCCTTTAAGGGAACCCCATGAGACACACTTTCCCTGTCCTTCTCTTGGCCTTGAATCTTTCCCAATACTAACGTGTCATCAATTTCTCTAGTTTTCTCCATGAGACCTTGTGCAAACTGGGGTCTCTTGTATGTGAAGTTGGAAATTGGATATTCCAGATTTTCTTCTTTCAATCTCTCATCAAGCATTTTGCCTTTCTCAAAATTTAACCTCTTTCTTAAACTCCTATCCCTATCAGACTCCGATTCTAAGTCCATATGTGCTCCTTTCTCAAAACCATCTTTTTTTGAAATAGAGGCATAAGTAACATTAGGAAATAGACTGGTCACAATGGGTTTAGACATGCTCATTCTTGTAGCACCGGGGTTGGCTAATTGAACTGGAAGTTCTACTGAAGATCTATGATCATGCAGTAGAGACAGTGTTCTCCAGAAGGGAAACACAAAACATTGGAAAACAACTATCACAGCAATTAACATGCAGAACAGTCTAATTTCCACATGATACCACCTCCGGGCTAGAGGAGAATTACCCATTTCATGCCAAAAAAAAAAAGAAAAAGCAACTAATCACTTCAAGTACATTAGGATGGATCCAAACAAGAAATCCATCAAATGTCAAGCCAAGTCCTGAAAAGGGTTTTTCATTGCAGAATGATAAAGACACACACTTAAAACAGGGAAAAAAGAAAGAGTGTGCGAAAAACACTGAAGAGTGCAAAAAACAACTTCTGAATCACTTCAAAACAAAGTGTGAAGAAATCTTAGGTAATTTAGCAACCTAAAACACTTGGGCTCCTAAAATCACAGCAATGTGAACCAGAAAACATAAAGAGTTAGAACATTGAATTGAAATACAAATTTCATAGAAGATTATCAAAGGAAAATTACCCAGAAGGCCTTTCTATGATCATCTTCAGTGAGCAACTTAGCCATTGAACTTCCTTCGCTGCTGTTTCTTTGTACCTGTTTCAAGGTGATTCATTACTTACTCATTACTCATTAGTGAGTCAAACCAGGCAGAACATAAAAATGACCTTTTTATTTCAGATAATTACGTTGACGCCACTGACCCACTGTCACTTTTTCGTCGGTGAAGTGAAGCAACCAAAACGTAGCCGTTCGGTTATCTTCCAAATTAGAAAAATTTGTCCTTCGTTAATTAATTACGGCGAAAGTGCAAATTTGGTCCTATTGTTTTTTCAATTTCCAATTTGATTCCATATATTTTTTTTTGCACTTTTGGTTCTATATCTCTGGGTCAGTTCCCAATTTGGTCCAACATCTTTTTTTGTTGAAGATTTAGTCCCATATCTTTGGGTTAATTACAGGATTAGTCCTATATCTTTGAGTCAGGTGTAGAAGTGGTCTCATATTTTTACAAAGATGATCAACTAAAATATGAGACCAATTCTACAACTTAATTAAAAGATATATGACTAAAAATAATATGGGACTAAATTGGGACCTTTTGCAGATATATGAGACCAAAAGTATAACAAAAAAGATACATGACCAAATTGGGAACTCAGCACAAGATATGGGACCAAATTTGCTCTTTAACCATTAATTGTGAAAATTTGGTCCTATATCTTTTGCTAAGTTCCCAATTTGATCCTGTATTCTTTGTTGTTGCACTTTTGGTCTCATATCTTTGCAAAAAGGTCCCAATTTAGTTTCATATCATTTTTGGTCCCATATATTTTGGTTAGGTTATAAAATTGGTCTCATATTTTTACAAAAAAAAATGAATCGTTAATTGATCATTTTACAAAGATATGAGACCACTTCTGCATTTGATACAAAGATACATGACCAATTCTGCAATGGGCCCAAAGATATAAGACTAAATATGCAACACAAAAAATGAGACCAAATTGGGACCTGACCTAAATTGGAAACTGAGCAAAAGATATAGGATCAAATTGGAAAGTGAGCAAAAGATAGAGGACCAAAGTTGCACTTTGGCCTTAAAATAAATATATAATATTATTTATTTGTAACTTCTTTTTTCTCTTCCGATTGCTATTTCGAACTTGAAGCATGGATCTGAGCTCTGAAGCTACCGATCGAGTTGGTTCTCCATCTTCGCGTCACCGATCAACCCGAACCCGAATTTGGACCCGACATCTGTGCCATTCGGACCTTCCACTGCTATAGGATGAGGCATTGACGCGAGGAGATCAAAGACTTGGTTTAAACTTTAAAGGGTGGATGCATGCAGTGAACTCAACAGGTAATTAATTTTCTGGCTTTACAAAACATGAAGGGTCAATCAATACTCAATATTGGATCATTTTGTATGGCTTAGATTGCATTTTGTTGATTCTTCTGTGGATTGTGTTCTCAGTTTGCGATGCCAATTATTATTGGGTTAAACCGATTAAACGTTGAATGCCGAATCTGATTAGTCATGGATAATGGATTTGTCTGTGATAGAAGGAGAAATGTAACTGCAATTGGTATTGTTTACATATATAAATTTTGTTTCAGTTGCTTCTTTAATCTTGGTGATGAAATATTGAGATGCTACAAGTAAAATAGGTTAGCATTTCCAATTGAAGAATTACTCAATCGTGTTGGTTTCTTAGTGCTCTGGAACATCTTGTTAGGGGATGAAGGACATATTGGTTGTCTGCCCATTCACTTATCCTCCTTTTGGTCATTCTTCTGTAGCTTCTCTTAATGATCAAGAAATCGAACTCTGCTATTTTTTTTTAATTTATATATTAAGAGTAATTTGCAAAAGTTCTGTACTAAGATTCTAAGCTTATTCACATTGGTTGTTTTGTTTTCCCTCTTGTTAGTATGTTGCAATTATATTTCTTAATGTGTCTTCCACTTTGTCACAATCTATGGAGCACAAACATTCCATTTTAAGGTGTGTTGCACTGTCTAACATAGAGTGTCAAAACTTAAAAGCACGAATACAATGAAAAATACAAAAGAATGGGCATATATGACATGTTTTATAAATAGGTATTATAAATTTTAAAGTTTTCTTTAAAATTTAAAGAATTACAATCTATAAATATACATATATGTCGTGTTAGTGTTATGTAATTTTAAGAATTTAGCATGTCAATGTGTCTTTTTTACCGTGTTCCTTTTTTGTATCAGTGTTTATACTTCATAGGTCACAATCCAATTTTAGGACTCCTCATGACTCTATTTCGTGATGTTTGTAGTAGAAAACTGATTAATAGCAAACAGATTCTATGGATATAAAGCCAACTATATCTGAAATAAACGTCATGCTTATAATTGGCAATTTCATGTTATTCCAGTGCAAGCATGAAACAATTGAAAACAATATTCTAGACGATTTCCTGTTTTTTTCATTGATATACTCTTATCCATCTACTTACTTTCCATTTCTTGTCCCTTGGTCTCTTTCTCTGATTATGTTCTTCCAAAACCAGTGATTTTCAAACAGCAGATAAATCTCCTCTATTGGAACTTTCTTTGTTTCTGGCAGGAGGAAGAAGACAAAGCAACTCATGATGACAATCAAGCCAGCAAACAGCAAGAATATTCCATATTTGAGGTGGCAAAGTGACAGGAGGAAGAGTTGAGCTACAAGAGCTGTGAAAATCATGTTCACACAGACCACGATACTCTGCGCAGCTGATCTTATCTCTAACGGAAAGAGCTCACTTGGAACCAACCACCCCAGGGGACCCCAAGATCTTCCAAATCCCAACACGAATAAGAAAATCAATATCACAAGAACGACACTGATGCCTTTTGATAGTTCTTTTCCATGCCCAAACTCCTTTGCCAAAATCACACCCACAGCAACCTGCGGATCAAAAGTCCAATTAGTATGAAATGACAAGATATGTAAGTTTGAGCACAAGTTACAATGCTTTACAGATTAGTAGTGAAGTTAGTTGCCCTTACCATGCTGCAAATCATTTCAAAACCAGCTTCCAAAAAGAAGGCTCTTCTACCGAACTTGTCAACTAAAGCCATCGAGATCAGAGTAGCAACAACCAGAGCTCCACTGGTAATAAGAGATGAATACAAAGATGCTTTAGAGCCAAACCCCAAACTTTGGAAAATGACAGGAGCATAGAAGAGGATGGAGTTATTGCCGGTTAACTGCTGGAATGCTGGAATCCCCAAGGCACCTATCAATAATTGGGGTCTGTACTTCCTCTTGAGGAGGTTCCTAAAAGGGTCCTTGATCGCTTGTGCTTCTTTACTAGCGTCAATAAGGTCGAGAAACTCAGCTTCAACGTTCTTGGTACCTCTAATTTTCTCCAGTACTATTCTTGCTTGCTCCATCTTCCCTTGTTCCACAAGACTGTTGGGTGTCTCAGGACATAAAATGCCTCCAATAAGCATTAAAATTGCTGGAACTGCTGCCAAACCCAGAGAAATTCTCCACCCATAAGGATGCATTTTGTCTGTAAAATAATTCACCAGGTTTGCAACCAAGATTCCCATGCAGGTTGTGAATTGAAATAGTTGATTCACTGCTCCTCTAATGTTTGCAGGAGCCATTTCAGATAGATACAAGGGAACAGCCTACACAGTCAATGGAACGGCATGAGAGTAAGTAAAATACCAAGGAAAAATCACAGGTAGTCTCACTCAATGAACAAAAGATAAATAAATTTGGTCAAATATAACCAACACATAAATCCATCAGAAAATTTATTTAATATGTTAACATATTTTTCTATTTTACAAAAGTTAGTTGAAACACTCTTCTAAGTGGTTTCATCATGTATAAAGAAGGTCGTTAGAGACTCTTGTACACAGAGTTAACCAGATAGAAAATAGTCCAATAACTAGAAGCAGGGGAAGATCAATGAAAATAATAAGAGAAACTATTAGGAAAGATCTAAATACTAATTATCTAACCACGAAAATGTGTAAATGTAGAACACGTTGACGTTGATGGATCCACATAGTCGATCCCACCAAATGGCCAAATGGGAAAAGGTTTTTTGTTGTTAACCTAGTTTTCTATTGTTCAAATTCTGGAAACAGCCTCTCTACAAAGTAGGGGTAAGTTTGTTGCCTGGTGACCAAGAGGTCACAGGTTCAAATCTTGGAAACAGTCTCTCTATAAAGTATGGGTAAGGCTGCGTATATCTTAACCCTCCTCAGACCCTACCTAGTGGTAAGTTTGTTGCCTGGTGACCAAGAGGTCACAGGTTCAAATCTTGGAAACAGTCTCTCTATAAAGTATGGGTAAGGCTGCGTATATCTTGACCCTCCTCAGACCCTACCTAGTGGGAGCTGCGTGCACTAGGCCGCCCTTATAGTTTTCTATTGTTCAACTAGTTTTACCATTGTAATACTGTATAGTATTTCTATTTTGCAGCATTTGACTTACTTGGTTGGCAAATCCAATGCCTCCGCCAAGAAGGACACGCCCAATGATTAGCATGGCAATGTTCTCAGCAGCAGCATTGATGATTGCTCCTGCAAGAAAGCTCAAGGATCCAACAATGATACTGGCTTTTCTCCCTTTCTTTTTGGTTAATGGGGAAGCTGCAAATGTTATAACAAGTGCAGAAAAGTAAAGAGATGATGTGAAAAGCGTCAGCAACTGGTTGTCATATTTACAGTAATCCGTTTCATGTAGATGCGATTGCTTCCTTATGTACACATGAGGGAAGAATTTCTTCAGGAAATCATCCATGGAAGTCACTCCACCTGAAAATAACAAGTTCAGTTCAAATTTTCTGTGCCTTATCTAGATTTTGTTATAAAACAACAAGAAGAATTTAGAGCTGTCAAGATTCTGCAGTTGAAAAATTACATAACATTCAGATATGATAACTGAATGTTGCAATTAGCTAGTTATATGATGCATACCTGGTTACAAATCCGTAAAAGTAAAAGATTCTGGATTAGAAAGTTTTAAATAATAATTTTCTTAGTGTAAAAGTGTTACTTTGAGTCTTAACTTGATATGCAATCGTAAAGCATGATATTAACTATCTGGGTAAATTTTTTTTTTTATAAACCAAGGGTATCCACCGTCTGAACCGTGATTAATTCATTCATCCTCCATTTAAGGGTAAACAACTGGTCACAGAATGCTTTCTATACCTAAAAGTGAGATTTATTTGGAGGAACTGTGCTTTCTTCTTGAAAAAAATGGTAAAGAGAAACAATAAAACAACAAATTTGTACTTTTATTTTAATTTCATGAAAAAGACGGTCCCAAAAGCAAAAAGAAACAAACGAGGCTGCTCACACAAACATACGTATAATATAGTATTCGTTTATACAATTATTGGAAAAGGATAAAAATCAAATATTTAAAAAAAGAATAGTAAAATAGACAGCAACAGTGATATACTGATATCATACGGAACGAGATCCAGCATAAGGATAAAGTTTTATTCAATCATACAAAAATGTCACTAAAGATTAAAATTTATAAGAATAACTTTTTGCTATTGGATTATGCTTAAAAATCAACGTATCAATATTAAAAAATATCTTTATTTTTAAAATGAAAATACAAATCTGAAACCAAGTGAACAGAATAGACACAACACAAACCAAACATTGTCTACAGTCTACACACAAAAAAATCGCATTAGCTTTTCAATTCCATGAAGAGAGAGGATTTTCCGGGAAAATATTGATGAAAGAAAATGAGAGAGAAAGCAGGAAAATGACCTGAAACACCAAGATCATAGCCAAAAAGTGAACCACCAAGAGCTCCGACGAGACAAGAAAAAGCGAAATACAGAGTGAATTTGTGTTCATAAAGATGAGCCCTTTTCAATGGTCCAGCTTCTGCAAATCCTCCTCCCGCCATTTTTCTCTCAAGTTTTCTTCAACCAGATCGATCAGAACTCAGAGAAGAGGAACTCAATATATATATATGGATTTATTGAAATCCAAAGTCAACACTTCACACCCAAGGAGACAGATGAGAAGGAAAAAAAATTGCACATCCTATTTTATAATTAAAAGATTAAAAAACAAAGATGGTTGAAAATTTGGGACACTAATCTGTAACTACATTAGGCAAGTTGATTTTGATCCTATCCTAAAATCTAATAAGCATACAAAATGAAACGCAAAAAAGGGATGAGTTACATTTAAGGAAACGGAGTCAAAAAGTCTTAATGAGTGAGACCATATATTTATTAGAGAGGACAGAACAGAAAGTGAAAATTACGTGTAACCTATTAATTTCTAGCCATTACCATTTACCAAAGCCCAATATAGTTAGTAAATAATGAAAACAGATCCTTCAGTGTATATATATATTAGCTCATTTGGATACTTCATTTTTTTTTAATAATTTAAGAGTATACACCGTTAACCGTAACTAATTCTTTAGTCACAAGTCCTTTACTCAAGGTTAAAATATTGGCCACATAATATTTTTCATATAAAAGTAAAATTTGAACCTTCACCACTTAATTAAGAGATCAAGTGAAGAACTACTAAGTCACATGTAATTATAATTAATTTTTATAGTCCTATACTTTCTTGTTCTAATAAATCTGTTTTGGTAGAAAATTTGATTGGCCAAAGTTCTATTTTGGTCCCCCAGTTATGCTTCTTGTTCCAAATAGGTCCCTCTGTTATTTTTTGTTCCATATTGGTCCCCCAGTTATGCAAAACTTAAAAAAGTTGGTTCCTCTAACGTTTTCCATCTATTTTTCCGTTAAAAATAGAGGAAAAATAAACTTTCATTCCCAAAAGTTTTATTTTCTTATATTAAGGTCCTTTTCTTTTTATAATAGGATCAAAACATACGAAAATGAAGTAAATTAAGATTTTAAGTGAATTTACCCAAAAATACAAAATAAATCTCTCTCTCTGATTCCCCCTCTCTCTGATTCTCTCTCTCTCTCTCTCTCTCTCTCTCTCTCTCTCTCTCTCACACACACACACACACACACCTTAGCCGTCGTCATCCAACCTTTCTCCACCTTCCACGGCGCCATCGACGACCTCCTCTTCGGCCACGTCACCTACGTCACCCCATCGACGCTCCCCTCTCCAACGGCTCCGCCTCCGAATCCTCCACCCTCATCGCCACCGTCGCCGATTTCATCCGCTCAGGCACCATCATTGTTGGAATAATAAAAGGTGACGTGGCCGAAGAGGAGGTCATCGACAGCGTCNCTCTCTCTCTCTCTCTCCTTAGCCTCCGTCATCCAACCTTTCTCCACCTTCCACGACGCTGTCGATGACCTCCTCTTCGGCCACGTCCACCTTTTATTATTCCAACAATGATGGTGCCGGAGCGGATGAAATCAGATCGATGAGTAAAAAATTTAAGTGTAAATTACATTTTGGTATCCTATTTTATGAACCAATTCCACTTTGATACCCTGTTCTTTCAAAAGTGACACTTTGGTACCCAGTTCTATGGACCAATTTCACTTTGATACCCTGTTCTTTGCATCATTAATACTTTGGTTCCTTATTTTATGGTCTGATTTCACTTTAATATCTTGTTCTATGAGTAAAAACGGGGTACTAAAGTGAAATCGGTCCATTGAACAGGGTACCAAAGTATTAACGGTGCAAAGAACAGGGTATCAAAATGTCACTTTTGAAAGAACAGGGTACCAAAATGTTAACGGAGCAAGGTACCAAAGTGTCACTTTTGAAAGAATAGGGTACCAAAGTGAAATTGGTTCATAAAACAGGGTACCAAAGTGTAATTTACCCAAAATTTAAAATGCCACATGCAACCTCAAGAGTCAAGAGTGAGTGAGTGACATTCACATTACGCAAAATAGGCAAACAGAGATAAACAAAAGGACGAAACGACAGATAGAAGAAACTGAAGAAATTAAATGAGAGCAGTGCTAATATCTCAAGTCTTCTTCTTCTTTAAATTCATCGAACTCTTCCTCTTCTTCGCCTCTCTCAAGCGCTCATATTACTCTCTGTCTCGTGGCTGGAGTCTGGCGATACATTATATGAGTGAGTAATATTTTACAATCTCCTCTATTCTGCTATCGCCTCTCAAGTCTCATCTCTCTCTCTCTCTCTCTCTCTCGTGACTGGAGTCTGGAGATGATACATTATATAAGTGAGTTTCTTTTTTATTAGTACTTTATGATCTGCTCTATTCTGCAAGTAGCCCCCCCCAAATTTCAGTAATATAGTAAATATGTATACAAAATACTTACTAATGTAGTTTGTAGCTTGGTGGTGACATGGTTGGCCCCCAACCCTTTGGCAAGGGTTCGAGTCTAAGCGCCCCCCCACTCCCATAATTTGAAATTCACTTATTTTCTTATGGCTAAAAGTAAATTTTATTCCCTCACATGTTTATTTCTTTTCAATCTGATCCCTTTTATATGAATATTTCATTTATTAAACTTCATAATATCATATATTTCAATTTTTTTATCTCATATTATAAATTAATTACATATTTTACATACATATTTTATTTATATATAATATAATTAAATATTTTTTAATATATAATTATTATATGGAACAAATGCCCCCCTATGAGCAATTTCTAGCTCCGTCTCTGGCAAGTATGAACATGTGGTTGTATTCTGGTTTTTTAGTGTTTGGTGTTACTGACTAACAAGTAATATGACTCTCAATCTCTCTCAATCAAGGTCTTCCAAGAAACAGATGTGAGCACCCGCTTCTGGTTTCGAGGGAGGTATAGAAAACTGTCGAAGAGAATAAGCTAAGGTGGTGTTTGCTCTGTGAAAACCTTTTTTTTATTTTTTTAACTTTCTTATTTTTGTTTCTTTAAAAGGCCAAAGTCCTTGGTCCTTCATGTTTCTTCAAAGTTTTGTTTTGGTTCCTCAATTTTTTTTCGTTCTGTTTTGATCCTTTATGTTTGCTCAAGGTTCCGTTTTGGTCCCTCAAGCTTTTTTGGTTCTTTTCTTGTCCCTCATGTTTGCTCAACGTTCCATTTTGGTCCCTCAAGTTGAGGGACCAAAACAGAAATTTGAGCAAACATGAGGGACCAAAACAAAACTTTGTGAAAATATAAGGGATCAAAACGGAACTTTGAGTAAACATGAGGAACCAAAACGGAACAAAAAAAGTTTGAGGGACCAAAACATAACTTTGAACAAACATGAGGGACTAAAATAGGACTTTGCCCTCTTAAAATGATTTTTATTTTCAAAATTTTAATATTTAGAAAATATGTTTTGTCAAAATATAATTTTGAAAATGAAAAAATCAAAATACGTTTGGTTAGCAAATTTTGAAATAATATGGAAATATACTTATGTATTGATCATACATGAGTAGCGCGTGCAGGGTATTTTGAAAGCATACAATCATCCATTTGCATTGACATACTTTGAGTTGAGATATCAATGTGGGTGGCTTTTCTTCCCGTAGCCTTCGTTACAGCAAGTTTCAAGAGAATTACTACTTATTGTGGCAAAAACAATAGCAATGCAGAAGCGACGTCATTGGAATCTCATACTGAAGCCTCTAATGATGATGATGATCAACAAATGCTTACTTCCAAGCAAGTTGCTAAAACCGACTTTGTTTTAGCCCCATTGTGGTTTATAACACAGGTTAAGTTAAACATCACGCATCACTAAATACATACATATATATTTCAAACATGGTCTTGCAACTGGCAAAGGAATTACCAATCTCAAACATCAATGTTGAATCTGACTCTTGTGTTACGAGAACAAGTGTGAGCAATGCAACGATAATACACTCAACCAGGAGAGAGCCTTGAATGTAGAGTCTGGAATATAATAGTGGTGTCGATGAATGAGCACATCCCCCATCATTGCCATTGGTATGTTCAGCGACGAGCCTATTGTAGCCACTAATATATAAATTCAAGAAAAAGGTATGGGTAGCCACTTTGTTGACGAGGTTCATGCTGTCATATGTTTTCCTATTTTAAGAAAAAAAGAGTATGTGATCACTCTTAGTCATGATATATACAAATACTTTTTTACTTAGGGTCAAAATATTTTTATTTTCTTTTCTGTACATATGTTTTCCTTTTTGATTATATTAATTAGTAGCTATTTAAGTCGTTCTTCATCTTTCTCTATTTTTATTTTCAAATTATCAAATAAATTGCTCACTTTTTTCTCTTTCAATTTTCTTCTTATTAACACATGATTTCAAAGCTATTATATAGGGACTAGGGGTATTCAAGTTGAATTGGGGGGTAGGGTTTAATCACTTTAATGCATGTTGGTTCACACTTATTATTTTATTTAATAAGTTGGATTGAAGAAGAATTGGATTAAAGAAAACAACTCAAATTATAATTAACAAATTGCTGAGGGAAATACAGAAAATTTTCAAAAGATCCAATTCATGAACAAAATTACGAGATATTCATAAGTAGATAAAAACTCTCTATATATGACCAAAAGAAAAGAAAAGAAAAAAGATTCCCATATCCGTTTCCAATCTAACAATTGAAAATTATTGGGCAGAGATGAAAATGACATTTAGTAAAAATTAGTAAAGCCAAAAACTAATGGCTCAATTAATATGAAATATCATCTGAAATTCATTCAACAAACTCTAGAGCACCATCAAATCTTTCACATTTCACAACATGAGCTCTTGTTATGAACTAAAGGCTAAGATTATACTCCATTTCTTCAAAAGAATGCCACAAATTAAGTCATGTACTCGTGTCTAATCTAAAAAGAATGACAATTAGACGAAAAAAATTAGTTAAAAAAAAATCAAGAGGATGAGCACATCACCCGTGACCGTTAGTCTATCTATTTCCTTAAGGTCTACATGAAACCTTCCCTTCAGAACCTCTATATCCATCTCAACCTGTACCCCTCCAAAAATATGGAAAAAGAAAATATAAGAAATAAGGAAACAAAAAAGGCTTATGAGGAAAGAATGCAAGTCTTCCATGTCCAAAAGGAAGCAAGATTAATTGCAAAGAAAAAGATCAAAGGATGGAAAAGGATAAATCGTGTAGCAGACCTGGGCTCCTGGTACTAAGGTTGCTTAACATAATAATAAAATATAGGCACAAACAATTGCTACTCATCAGATTCCAGAGTTGGGCTCTTTGAGCAGCTCTCCTTCTGATGGAGTTCAAGCATTTTCTGTTCTGGATTACACAGGCCTATAGGGAAACAAATGTCAGATTAACAAAAAAATTTATTTTCCTTTAGTTCACACTGCAGATCTCAACATAAAATCATTAAATACAACAATTAAAGAATCACAGACACATTAGTAGTCTGTATCTAAAATCGCATCAGCCAGAAGAACGAAAGGGTTCTATTTTGCTGAACATATCTTCAAGCCCCAATCTCAAATATTTGTAAGATCATTATTAAATCCTAGGCATAAACAAATTGAAGACACCTAATAGGCTTACGACTGTTTTAAGGCACATGCAGAAACATTTAAGGAAGATCAGATTTTTGTGGTATAGAAAGGTACAAGATGACATTGGGATTTGGGAAGCTTGCAATAGTTTTTCTCTATCTATCATAAGCCCAGCAAAACCTTAGAAAAATGATTATAAAGTCCATCAGTTTTCAGCTGTGCTGGGGTGCAATTTTGATAACAGTCCAAACCTCCAAATAATTAAAAGAGAGAAAAGATTGAAAAGGAGAGTAACAAGGACCACCTTAGATACAGAAAATAATAAATTCGAAGGTGTATGGCTACTGGAAACAAGTCTGATATATGAGCTAAACAACAATCCTAGTAGCTATTTGATATGGGCCTAGCTGCTGCCAATGCCCACTCTGACTTATTCTAAGAGGATTAAGAGGCCCAACAACGTGCTGGTCTATTCTAGGAGGCCCAAGACCAGTCTAGCTCCAACATAGCTAAGAAGGTTTTGTACGTGGCTAGTTCTTTAGGGGTTGCTTTGTGTTATTGTTATTTCCTTATGTTCTGTTATTGCTTCCCTATGTTATTTATTGTCCTTTGTTGCTTTATGTTAGGAATTGAATTAGCGGGCTAGTGCCTGATTGCAAGTAGGAGAGTATTGTAAACCCACTAACGCATGTTTTCCTTAAAGAGGAAGATTCTAACAATTTTTTTTTTTCTAGTGACTGATAGGCGATAGGTTCAGTATAGATACACCTAGTTCCATTGTTGTTGGCATTCAGAATTATTAATCCAGTATTCTCTTTGCTTTCCAAGTGTTGAGATTGAGATTTGAGATCCTCTCACTTGCGCCTCCTACCTTTTACTATTCAATCAAAAAATGATCCACTAACTGCCTAAAACATGAATAACTAAAGATAAGGATGGTAAGAGCTTGTGTTATCTGTCATGCTCCCCTGTGCTCAGAACATGTACAGTGTGGCAAAGCCTAATAGCTTCTTTTGCTGCCTTATCTCATCATCCCTTGATCCAAATGGCTTGTTCTTAACAAACTAATTCAATTTCTTGTGTATTTCAGCTAGTTCAGAGAAATCCTACAGAAACGGTACAAATTCCTTTTTCCTGAATCTACAATTTGGGAAATGAGAAAAACCAACCTGAGCACTTTGGAATATCCCACACAGCAATAGATGTGGGCGTACAGTCTGGGGCACACAGTTGATGATTGTTTTCATGATTGACATTCATTGCGAGCATCCAAGCTCCAATGGTAACATCCTCATTGCTGAACATCCGAAAACTGTGATATGTATTATAAAATTAGGAAAAAAGATTACATTGAAGATAATATGAATTAGGGGGTGGGTAATGCACAGATGTCTAAATTAACCTCAGGCCTTTGCACATAGAGGAAGAAAAAAAAGAGATCGAGAGTTCGCAAAGAACTATTATTTCAAGTATGAAATTAAATGGGTTAAAAAATTAAAAGGATTAAACCTGCCCATAACCACCAATGGGTTATAAAACAAAGGTGCATGAGCACAGTGACATGATATGACTAAGCAAATATTAGATAAATATCTTACTATCTTAGCTTGTCTTCAGAAAGCAACTTTGTAAAACAAGAAATAAATTTACGAAGCCAATCCACCCAGAAGCACATGCACTTTGAAAAGAATATGAAACAGACATTAGGAATCCAGAAAATGAATATTTCTGAAAACGTCAAAAATTGAGAGAGAAATAGCAAATATACAGTATGAAAAAATAGAACAGAAACTAGGAAGGACATGCAATCACAGCTTGTTCACATTATAATTCTGTGAAGATACAGTACAAAATTTACAGAAGTTTGCATGCCCAAACATCATGAAGAGTGTCAAATTCAACTTCTACTGTAAATTATCTAAATGAGTATATCATCATAGATGGGTATGTATAATTTCCAAATTATGATGCTATTGAAGTTGGTTAAGTGAATCCAAGATTAAGTTGTGAAGAAGGATAAACTTACCTGTTATTTTTAAGAGCAACCAAGCTTGCAACAACATCAGCAGAAAGAGCATATATAGGTCCATAAGAATGAAGAAAGTACTCACTTCCGAGCAAATAAGATAGTGGTTCATACCTGAAAGATTTTATCAGTAAATAACTATACAGGGCAAAGAAGTAAGAACAACGCTGGTTATAGTTAAAACCTTTAATTTTACAAATATAACTGTACTATATAGAAAATATAATTAGCACTTCCAATGAAAAATCGGCTAAGCAATACTTATGGCACCAAAAATCCTAGATGATTTTATATTTGATCCTTAAAAGTTTTCGGAATCAAATATATCAAATGTTTAAAATGTTTTAGTTAAGTTGTTTAGTGACTCAGGTTTATTTACTTCCACACTATACACAAGGAGGGAATCAAACAAAAACAAAATGTTTAATGGATATGTAACCAATATTGGAACTGATTTACAACTTTATAAAACATAATGGCAAAAGACATAATTTTACGACTAGATCTTGATATATTCTCAACTTCTTCTTTTTTTCTTGGAACAGTGACGGGTTTGAACGCTTGATAGTACTTGTATCTCCATCCAGTTGGTGGGAAATTAATCAATCTTTGAAGACCAAAACAATTAATTTAGACAGACATGAACGGATCTTTTGTAGTCCAAATTATGTGCTATATAGTCCTTTAGATGCTGTCAAACTATTATGCTATGTGTTTCATGAGAGATTGCTGAAGGGAAGGACGTCAGAGGATCCAATCTCATAGACAAACCTACCCTTTATAACACATTTCTGAACTCTCTTACTACTAATTTCCCTAGTAACTTTACATGTCATTGAAACTGCCAATTAGAATCAGTACTTGCAAGTTAGACCAAACCAGCAAGTTAATTAAGACTTGAGAGAAAATCTGGAGTTTGAACCCATATGCTATTGAGGCAGTAGGTCTATCAATGTCACTTGTGAGTAGACATTTTATTTTATGCTTTGTTGAACCAGATTGGCTAAGTCCTCTTAACTCCGTCACAAAGTCTTTTGGTCTTAATGTTTTGTTGCATCATCAAGTAACAAAGGTTAAATAGAACGGACCTCTTCTATTATTATGCAATTATAACAGTAACCTTAGGTCTTTATGTTGGGTCTCCAATCTGGTTCACAGAAATGAGAATAAAAAAAAAGTTCTTTGAAGGGTAAGCAGTAACATCAAATTGGAAATACAAAGCCCAAACAACCATATAGATAAAATATGCAACCTAAGCTGAACTAACCATTTGAGCTTTGGGTCAGTGAAAACAGGGCCCTTTTTCATGCATCCTATGTAAGTCTGAGGGTGATTCCGCTCTTTTGCAAGTAGCAAGGAAAGACGATCTGACAAGAAATTGAAATTGATCACCATTAGTCTTAATCAAGGAGAAAAAAACCCTCACATAGTAAGTCCATAAATGAATTGAAGATAAGCCATGTAAATTCTAATCACCTGGCCTTAAATATATATCATCATCAGCTTTGACATAAAAATCAGCTTCAAAAAGTGCATAGGCAGCTTTGAAGAATGCTAACCTGTTAAAAATAATATATGCAACTCAGAACATACTCTACAGAAATAAAAGAACAATCCAATTGTTTTTAACACTAACGTTTTATATGGGAGCATACGGTACTCCTCTTCAAAATCCAACTGAATGAAATCATCATATTCTGCTACTTCCCTCTGAAGAGCTGACATCTTCGATTGGTCATTTGATCTACCAATGATAAATCTAAAAGCTAAGCCAGTGGCTTCCTCCAAGCTGCAAGAAACAGTCTATTAGCATATTGAGTAAACTAAGATAATTTCTTTTTTTCTTTTTTCTTATTTAAAAAAAAAAAAATTGAGTCCACCGATAAATAAATAAATTGAATAGTTTCTTTTTGTCAGCCCAAGGTTGCAGGAGGCTTTTTGAGCTGAAAAGTCCAGTCATGGACGATAGATACACTAATAGACATTATTTTGATGCTCAGATTCACTTTAAACGTCCAAAGAACCAACATAGTTTCAGTGCAATTTGAACACTATATGTATACTGTATACTTCATAAAGATATCGAATAAAATTTAATATCAGCCCTAAAATTATTTAGAAGAAAAATAAGCATATCTTTGCAGTGAATTTGCATAAAATACACACTCAAATAGTTTTCAAGGTTATCAAGATTGGGATCTTGCAAATTATAGGGCAAGACACAAGATATATACGTGTATAAATTTTTTTAAGAATACTACTATAATAAAGTATAACTGAATACTACTATAATAAATTATCCTCAATTCTAAATTTACTTCTCATTCTCAAGTAGCAAACTATTTCAATGATCAACAGATACTTGGGCACAACTGGAAACAAAAATTTAATACAAGAGCACTATAAGCAAAATGAGAGATTTATAGTGACTCAAGGATGGTGATAAGAGAATGAGTGTCTCAAATTTCAAACACTATTTATAGTGACTCAAGGATGGTGATAAGGATAACGGATGACAAAGAATCACAGATGATGAAGGAGGACAGAGCTCTACCTATTTCAAAAACCCACCCTGATCTCTAAACGTTGTTTTCAGTTCTGCCATTTGAAACAATATCTATCCCTCCGATTTTGATAAATGCCGTGCTTTCTTTCCCAAATTTTTTTCAAAAAAATATTGCACCTAAACTGCGTTTTATCTCCAGGAGAAAAACCAAAGTTGCTGGGATCTTGCAGGATCTTCTGGTCAAACAGTCCTGCAAAAAAATCATCATCTTATGTATTAAAGATCCTTCGAACGATTTGGCAAGGATGGGCATATCAAGATCTCGATCTTGATAACCATGTGGTTTCCATATTAGATAAATTCCAAAAATCCTAACAAAAAGAAAAGTTTGTACTGCAGCAGAGTGTATTAAAAGTTAACAGGAAGATTAACTAAGGGATTCACAAAAGATTTGGATAGTTGCTTTTGTCAGCCCAAGGTTGCTGGAGGCGTTTTGAGCTGGAAGGTCCAGACATGAACACTACTAAGGACAAATACACTATCATTTTGATGCTCAGATTCTCTTAAGACATCCAAATTTGCAAAAGATTTGGATAGTTGCTTTTGTCAGCCCAAGGTTGTTGCTGGAGGCTTCAACAACAACAACCCACCTAAGGCCAACTCTACATACAGGAGCCTCTAACGGCCTTCTTTGTACATGACCAAACTATCTAAGGCATGTTTCAACTAACTTTTCTATGATAAATGCTACCCCAACTTTCTCTCTAATGCACTCATTCCTAGTATGACCACACATTCAAAGCAACATCCTCATTTCTGCCATGTTGAATTTATGCTCATGCAATCTGTTTATCACCTAACATTCAATACCATACAATAAAACAAGTCTTATAGCTGTATCATTAAATTTTCCCTTAAGTTTAACTGGTACTCTTCATCTATCCTGCTTGGATCTTATGGTTTACGTCATTCTCTATTTCCTCATACTTCATATAGATGTTGCATATAATTTAATATCAGCCCAGGAATATTTGGAACGAAAAGAAAAGGAGAATCATGCAGTGAATTCTCCATGAAATTATACACTGATATTTTCCATATTAGATAAAATCCCAAAAATACCAATAAAAATGGAAATTTTTGTCATGCGGCAGTGCGTATTAACAGTTAACAATAAGATTCTCTAACGGATTTGGAAAAGATTTGGACAGTTGCCTTTGTCAGCCATGGCTATGCAATTCATTTTGAGGTGAAAGTTCAGATATATATACTCATGTTTACACCACATTCATACCCAGAATCCCACAAAACATCCAATTCGCCAACAGAATAAGCATGGACCTTGCATATCACATAAGGTATGCTACATTTAGATTGTGAATAGATTCTCAATTGGGCCACACAGAGAGGAACCTTGCACGAGTAATGTATGCACAAAAGGCAGTTATTGCTGATAAAAACAGACATGAAAGTCGTAGAATGTGAATAAAAGATCTATACCGTTGGAGCCCTTGGCGATCGGGAGGCAACCAAGTCTTCCTCAATGCTTGTCGCCTACCAACAGAACCGAACCCGGTCTGAATACCCACAAACCCCATAACTTTATGCCTATTTGCCATCCCACGATTCTCATCGCTTGCACGATCGCCGCTGCCGCTGCTATGTTCCCAAACCACTCGGACCGATCTAGGGGGACTATTCAAGCATCTAGAACCAGATATGGGTCTGAGAAAAGCGGAGATTCCAAATAGGAAACCTGAGATTCCGATGAGGAGGGAGGAGATGAGGAGGAGAGAGGATCTACGAGACGACAATGGAGGTGGACGGGCGTAGTAGGATTTGGGGGAGAAAGGCATGGCTCATAGAAACCCTAGAAGCCCAGGGTCTATGAGGGAATGGGAATGAGGAACGTAAAGAGGTCGGAGTTGGAGATTTGGATCGTGGCACATGTGGTGTCACTGGGAATGGAAGCTGTTAAGCTGAGGAAGAAGAAGAAGAAGACGACGAAGATCAAAGAAATGGATGAAGTAAATAAATAGTTTCACTATCCGTTATTGACAGTTAACTATATGATATGAATTATGATTAATATCTATCTGATCCAGCTTTGGTTTTTTGGGCCAAATTATCCATCGGGTTAAAAGCTTTAAGCAAAATGGGCCACACTTAATTAACCAATTTTATTTTTGCCATAATTTATCTTTAATTTATGATTAAAAATGATGATTTTTATTTATCTTTTTTCTCAATTCATTTATTATATTTTACAAAAGTAAGGGAAAAAAATAGCTTTCACACAAATAACTTCATTTCTTATTATTAAATTATTCTGAAAATGTAATAAACATTTATTAAAAAAATACAAAATAATATATACATATTATTTGTGGTAATTTAACATGGCACAATTGAATATCATGTTTTTAACTCTAAATTGTGCTTAGGTCTTTATTCTTTTCTATTTTGGTCCTTAATATTTTCTAACAATTACATTTTGGTCCCTAGTGTTTTCTAAAAGGCTCAACGATTGGGGTTTATTATTGAACATATATTTTTCGTCTTAAGCCCAAATGTAATAAAATTAAAGCTATGAGTTACTCTTAATGAGTTTTTTGTCTAGTTGCGGCCATTGGCATATGAGGTTAAATTAGGCATAAAATAAGGCTAGAAAGTGGACCTTATTTGTCGATGACTCTAAGTGAATGAAAAAAAAAATCATTATGAGTAACTCATAGTTTCAATTTCGTCACATTTAGACTTGAAACATTTGAAACAAGAGAGATATGACTAACTTTACGAAATGAGTAGTTCACTTATAGACCCGATTTTATGATTTCATACTCAATTTGACCTGGTTCGCCAACGACCCTTATTGTGCAGAGAAAAAACTCATCAAGGTATTTTGTAGCTATAATTAGTCACATTCAGATTTGAAATGAGAGAAATATAACCACATTCAAAAGTTAAAGATCAAAATAGAATTGTTAAGAAACATTAAGGACCAAAATAGAACAACAAAGATATTAGAGACCTAAAAAAATTTGAAGTAAATATTAGCAAACAAAATGAGATTTCGACCAGCGAGTTAAGTATAACCCCTTATAAGAATCCCCTAAAACCCTTAATTTCCCTTGTGTGTCTCACACTCTCACTGTACCCTTCTTGTGAGTAGGGTTTATCCTCCGGAAGAAGACGAAGCTGAAACATTCTCATCATTCTCTTGCCCATAAAAATGGCGACCCATATCCTCTCTCGGACTCTCCCCAAAACCCTAACACTATCTTCGTTAATCTCTCGCTCCCTTTCCACAGCGTCTTCCTCTTCCGCTCTTCTCTCTCGCTCTCACCACTCATTTCTCTACCGCCTCCGCCCTCTCGCCGTCGCTATCGCCTCCTCCGATTCCCGGCGTCTCTCGTCGTCTCCCTCTTTGCGAGCATTCTCCACTCGAGCGACTGCGTCCTCGCTGAATGATCCAAACCCCAACTGGTCGAACCGGCCTCCTAAGGAGACAATCTTGCTTGATGGGTGTGACTTCGAACACTGGCTCGTCGTCATGGAGAAACCCGAAGGCGAGCCTACAAGGGACGAGATCATCGATAACTACATCAAGACTTTGGCACAAGTTGTGGGAAGGTAAGTTTTGAGTGTTTTACGTTTTATTCAATCTGTCTCTGATCGTATAGAGAACGAATGCATAACTGAAAACGCACAATTTGATACTTGATATATATATATATATATATATTAAATATTAGTTATTTGATTTATCCCTCTATATGTGCGTACCTCAAATTTTGTAGCTCTTTATACGTGTTTTGAGCGACTGAGATGCAACGAGTTACAAAGTTTGAGCTGCAATAGTTGGGAGAATATTTTCCAAGGATGAAACTGAGTATTTTCACATAAATTTATATTATAATAACTGAGCGGTTTCTCTTTAGTTGCAAGTTATAACTAGTTTTTGCGTTTGATACACTTTTTTACCGCTAGAGGCTTGTTTCCCGTTTCCCCCATGGTGTCTCTGTTATGTTATAGCATTGTCAAGCAAATTTGTTGGTCTGAGTTCTGAGAGATCTTCCTTCTGTGGCAACTTTTTAACCTTTGGTAAAAGCATCTTTTTTCAACCCAAAGTTCATTGACGTTTTCAATTTTCATTTTTTTTTTCTGATAATCAATCTCATCTCTAGTGTTTGCAAAAACTTTCAATGTCATTCTAAGTGCTAATTTGGTCTAAAGTGATGATGAAAATTTCTAATTTGCGGGAAAAGGCTTTGATTGTTGTTGTTGTTATTGTTGTGGGTCACTTGGCCATGTTATTTTAGTATTTGATCCTATTTCATGACCCCTATGCAAAAATAGATGAAGTTTTTCCTTCACTCTGAGAATACTTAAATTCTTTGTACTTGGGTCATGAAATCAGGCCAAATGTTGAGATCGTTTTGTCATGTGATCAACAAATATACTATTGCCTTTAATTGTTTTTGCAGGATATTCTTAAACCCTTGTCATTGGGCATATTAAGGCTTTTGAATTTTAAATTCTCAGCAAGTAACCTGTTTCAAATGGCAGAAGCAGAACAGTAAATTAAGTGAACCAATATAATTGCTTTTGTGCTGTTGATTAATAAGAGTTTCATTATGTTTTAAGCAAATATATAAATTAACATTCTTTTAAATCCATATGGTGCTTATAATGATATCTTAGGGATTTGTAAGATTGGATAGAGATGGATTTTGCCACTGCCCAGGCTGTTTTAATTCAAGATGGAATTTTTGTTGACTTGTACAACTAGAGTTGTTTGTTTAGTCTTAGCTCTCTATATTGTCAAATTCTTTAAGATGGATTTGTGACATGAAATTAGAATGGCATTTTCTTTGCAGAAGGAAAATTGTCAATGACATATAATCAGAATGATGGAAGTGTTCGTAAAATACTCAAATTTCTTCCCAAAAGATGTGTAATGTAAAATGAAAAGTTTGATAATTTTTGGCCTAATGATTCACAATGCATGGTTAACTTTTGTAGTGAAGAAGAAGCAAGGATGAAGATATACTCAGTTTCTACTAGACACTACTATGCATTTGGGGCACTTGTATCTGAAGAACTCTCATATAAAATTAAGGGTAAACAGAGCTCTATCCCTTTTGATTTCTCCCTTTCTTTCTTTAGAAGTAGGGACTTAATAGATATTTTTCAAAACTGCAGAACTGCCCAGAGTTCGGTGGGTCTTACCTGATTCGTATCTGGATGTTAAGAACAAAGATTATGGAGGTAAGACCTTTTCTTTTATACTCATATGGCCTTCAGATGTATTTTATATATATAAAGAAATTATATAAAAAATGAAACTGCTTCCCGAGAATTTCAGATTTTGAATTAGACATGATAAAAAAGAAAAAAAAAGATAAAGATATGGATGAAATGATGAAGAGATCAGAAGTTTTAGTAAGTTTGGAATGCTTGTTGGCATATAATTAATACTGGATTATCCTCTATACATAAATCAATACCCAAAATCCATAATAAATTAATTTTTTGCTGCATTATATCTTGTCTCCTTGCTGGATAACTGGCAAAACCTCATGATGTGTGGGCTCTTCTGTTTCCCTCTCCAGGTGAACCCTTTATTAATGGGCAAGCCGTTCCTTATGATCCCAAGTATCATGATGAATGGGTAAGGAACAATGCTCGAGCAAATGAAAGGAACAGGCGCAATGACAGGCCACGGAATGCTGATAGGTCACGAAACTTTGATAGGAGGAGGGAAAACATGGTAAACAGAGATGCACAAAATGGACCTCCTATGTCTTATCAAACTGCTCAGAATCCTGGACCTAATATGGGTCCAGCTCCTCCGAGCAACATGGGCAGAGCTCCACCAAGCAACATGGCCGGAGCCCCTCTAAGCAATGCTGGTGGATACCCTCCCAACAACATGGACAGAGTCCCATCAAGTAATGCAGGTGGTTTCAGTCCGAGTAATGCTGGGGGCTTCCCTCCCAACAACTCAGGTGGATTCCCTCACAATAATGCAGGCGGTTTCTCTCAAAATAATACAGGGAGTTTCCCTCCCGACAATGGAGGTGGATTCCCTCCTAACAATTCAGGTGGTTTCCCTCCTAGCAATGTCGGTGGTTTCCCTCGCAACAATACTGGTGGATACCCTCCCAACCACATGGGTGGAGTTCCCCCTAATAGTGGCTATGGTGGCGTTCAACCAAACAGTCCCATGACACCCAACAATATGGGAGGGATGCCGCCAAATCATAACATGGGAGGGGTCCAGCCAAATGCCGGCGGATGGTCAAGTAATTTTCCTGGGAGAGACTACCAGCCAAGCTACAACCAGAACAGAGATATGGGAGGCGCAACCGGAGGGAACTACAACCAAAACAGAGATATGGGAGGTGCAGCTGGAGGGAACCCGTACTCGGCCTGAGACAGTATTGGCAAGAACATTCCAGTCTTGTGGCACCATGTAGATAAAGAAGAAATGCATCTTGGAGAATAGGATTTGTCTTGTCTTTGAAGAAATTGAATTCATTAATTATCACTCAACCACATGATGAAACTCTATGATGTCATAATGGAAGAACTGTCACAATTTTGTATGGTGAGATTAGTTCATTGTGCGTGATCTTGAACAGTTTTCATTACACGTCTGAGGATACCTGTGAGCTGGACTAAGATAGTTATAAATTATATAATGCCCTGATTCCTTCCGTTTAACTTGTCTACGTATATCCCCTTTTCTATCTAATCATACGGTTTACTTGTATGTTATGTATGTGCGGGTTATGAAGTCCCTACAGGCTTCCTTTCTTCCCGTTGCAAAACTTTTATAGCTCTTCCTCAAACCCCATTTTCTATTAAGGTAGTTGTACTTGTGCCCCAGATTTGAGGAATTGAGGATCTATTTTTTCATTTTTGCATTTCTATCACCCTCACCTCAAGTTTTGCTACAAAGTTTGATTTGTTTTACCCTTTTGTTAATATGATTGTGTTTCTAGTTATTAGTAACTTTAAAATATGATTGACAAAAATAGTGTCTAAGAAATGTTTTCCAACTCTAATCCCCAATCCTCCTGAGTCTGATTCTCATGATGCCCAGTTGTATCCCCTTGCGTGTCTGGCGTTGTTTTGGACAAATTGAAACACCCGCGATTTGATGTGTGAAGTTTCATGTAAATATTCTTTTTAATTTAAAAAACATCACAAGTAAAAATAATTTGGTCTCTGACGATATCTTTAAATTAAAATTGATTTTAAACTTTTTGACCCTTGAATTTATACTTTTAGTCTTTTTCAACAAGAACGTTTCATAATTCCATTTCATAATAGAGTTTACTACGCAATGAGTAAAATTTAAGGGGAGGCCATGTAATTTAACCTTATATGTGAATGTGATAGAATCCTCTTTTGTATGCTTACATATTCAATAATGATTCTTCAAATTATACAATTTGTATGATTTCAGTAAACCAGAGGTTTTCTTTAAGAAAATAAATAAAGCGAAAAAGGTGTGAGAGCAAAGGAACTCAAACCCCAAAGAAGTAAAATAACGTAGCTATCATGGAACTAAACAATTCAACTTAACAACCTACTCTACCTAGTTCAACATACACCTTTTCTTATGGGTCACTGGGTATGAGCCATCGGGTATCCGTTGGCTGTTTTCCGTCGGCTAACAGCCAACGACTAATCCTTAGCTTAGTCAGAACTCAGAATTCATCATTAGGTGGATAGAGTGTTGGTCAAGAAACCTGTTACATACACACCATTCCAACTTCCAAGGATATGCAGAAGATTCCTTACGGGTGGATTTGACCTTTTCTATTCCTAGCAGCTCGGATCTGATCAGCAAGTGAAACTTGTTTCCGCAAATTTTCTCTCTTAATAAGCTCCAAATCCAATTCCTTAAAAGTTGGACTAATGGTTTTGAAATATCCTCCTTCTCCAGTTACTTGACCACTTATGCTCTTCCTCACGCAAATCTGAAACACAAGACCAAGTCAACATTGTTAGAATGAGTGTAAGAAGAATTAAGGCCATAATACTGTTCTCGGTAATGGTAACTCTACTTCATAGATGCTTATACCGTATGCCCCTATGAACCAGACTTAAAACTTACATCTTTGACAGTTATTTTATAGGACATGACTTGAAGAGTATCTTTGGATTCACGAGAATGGACATTATGACATTTCTTTGATGTAGATCTAAATAAACTTATTTTTTACCAGACTGTTGAACACTACATGGAGAGATTATATTTATTTTACTATGCTATTCTAATTCTTAGTATCTTCATAAAGTTTCATTTACACATATAGCCCAAAATGAGGGAATGTTAAACCCTACCTTTGTTAATTTCGGGTTTAGTTTAAACTGTGGTGCAACTGCAGAGTCACTTTTGATTTCCTTTGCTTTTCCAGATGGCTGACTCTTTACATTTGCTTTAGTCCTCTCGTCGTGCACTTTCCTCTTTTGAGTGAGCATCACCTTTTTTATTGCTTTTATCTGTGCTGCTCTCTCTGCTGTTACCCTTGCTATCTCCATTGCTTTTACCTTTTCGGCAGATCGCTGAAGCTGATAGTGGACAGACATTTCTTGTTCTATCTTTTCGTAGCTATCCCATTCTAGTTCTTGCTCACCTTTCCCTCCTTTCTTAGCGGCTTTGGCTATGCTTTTAGTCCAAGAATCAATGAATTTCATTGCTCCAGCAATTGCCATCTGCTTATTTTTTCCCTTTTTCTCAGCCCATTGAAGTTGATGGTGCTCCAATTGTTGTTTTATCTTATCATAGCTATCCCAATCTAACTCTTCCTGGCCACTCCCTCCTTTCCTAGCTCCATTCGCTATACTATGTGCCCACAAAAGGAAAATTTGATCCTTTGATTGCTTTGATTTCAAGCGCTCTTTCCACACACGTCTCAATGAAAAACTTATTTTTGCCTTGATTTGGTCACTGCAGGAAAAATTACAGAGATTAAGAAACATGCTGTGTCGATTGCATTGAGTTAATTTTCATGCCAAAGGTCAAGGCAATCTAGTATTCATGCCAAACATTAAGCCAATAAGTGCAGAACTTTTATAGGGTAAGTTGAGACTCAACCCATCACAGCAGTTGCTTTCAGGCGCACTTAAGCCAATCAAAAGAAGATCAATATTAAGCCCAACACATTACGATAGAAAAAGCTTTCTTTATAAATTGGGAACAACTCATTATCTAGATTGCTCCAAAAATCTAGCAAATTTATAAATTTAGCAGATGACTTCGAATAGAAGTAGCAAGATGTTGTTATGCATAGAAATAAGCAGTATTTACTATCCCCATAGTGTATTCTTATAAGAGTAAATGTACATTGATAGACAAATGAACCCACACATTTTTCCAAGTCAGACAAGTGGCTAATTACAAACTAAGAGTTCATTTACAAAATAGTATATAGCCTGAACGAGTGATAGTCTAAGAATTATATTTTGCTGCACTGGCTTCTCTATGTCAAATAGTAGAGTAAAATATTACTGTTACAGCCTTATTGCCTGTGCTATTCAACCGAGCAGTAATTCTCTTTCTCTATATTGTTTCTACATTAAGATATGCACACCCAATACTGCACATTCAGTACCTAATTATTTGTTCTTGACATTTTATTTTCGTATCAAGAAAGCATATAAATTTTAGAGAATGAGATCGCTTTCTTCTTTGAGCAGGCGTACAGACAAGTAATTAGAAGAATGGCATAGAAGACATCTTTACCTATGCCTACGGGGATGCTCAGACATCTTGTTCCTAACCTGAAGATTTGTCAAAAAGAGCAGGGAAAAAATAAATATGAATTACAGGGTGAACCAAGAAAAAGGACTTATACATATATATATATATAGTATACAACTATACATGCATACATGATAAAAAAATTCTACCTTAAGTAATCTAACACTTCAAAATGATAATCAGTTTAGTAGTAAGAATGATAAAATCAAGAGAATTTATTTGCACCATATATATATATGGGGGACATTCTAAAAAACTGAACGATTCTTACATGACTTCACCTTGGGGTCTCTCAATGCCTCCAATGTTCTTTGTTTAATTCGCTCACGGGTCTCTGCATTATGAGTAATATCAGTAGTGGCCTACAAGTAGCCAACTATAACAAATCTCAATTTCCAACCACACTTAATTAGCAATTACCAGCAGAGTGTTTCCTTCCTTTGTTCCAAGGCACTCTTCCCTTGTTTGCTTGTCCTATTTTCATCCTTCGTATTCTCTCCTTAAGAGTTTTGCTATCCTGAGTTTCTAGAGAGTCGCTGTATCCGAGAACCTCATTCCCATTGTTCAAAGTTATCTTGTCCAATGGATCAACACTGACTTCTGACTTATTATACTCTCCAGCATCAGATGCCTCTCCGTCATTGACAGCAGTAAAGAGTTCTCCAGTGAGACAAACCCTTTGAGAGGAGCACACAAAAGCTAGTTTGCGAGTCACAGTCCTCGCAACGGATATTTGATGATGCACTTTTTGTGGGTTCAGAGGATTATAATGCGTGCAATCCGCAGAATTGCCCAAAAGTGGCCTTGAATCAGTGCTCAAAATATGATTTAAGGAAGAAAGTAGAGCAGACATGCCTCTGAGAAGACATTAAGTAAAATTTTTAATTAGAAAAATTGCGAAGAACATAACACAACACACAACAAGCTGATGCATCTGCTTCTATGTATATGAATATATAAATCAACCACTAATGCCAACTAAGAGGAATTTCTCATGCATACAAGAATAAAAGATTCCGAGGAATTTTATCAAGTCCTCCATAGTTTGTGGTATCATGAACATGTCAAACTCAAACAAATGCATCAAACATTGGAGGGCGAAATTCCATAACAAAGTTTTTTTTTTCATCTTTACTAATGTGGGGTGAATAATGAAATACCAATTGGGCAAATGAATATACATCATAGTGCATCACAAAGCTGAATTCCTAACCAACCGAAATTAAAATTTCAAGATATTTCATTACCTAAAGACAGTAAAGTTTTCTTTCAACTCCTAGTAATCTTTCAAAACCATACAAATAATCTGCGTTTGAATCGACTTTTGAAATTGAGACCAATTTTGGAGATGAATGAGAGAGAGAGAGAGAGAGAGAGAGAGAGAGAGAGAGAGAGAGAGAGAGAGAGAGAGAGAGAGAGAGAGAGAGAGAG
>QANZ01019395.1:512863-535276 GCA_003254925.1 Chamaecrista fasciculata
TACTTATTAGAAATATCAAAAGTAGTTTTACTATAAATTAATACAAGTCTCTTGTATGTTTTATTAAATTTTATAAATTACTTGATATGAAACTTAAAATTAAATTATAAGGATGAAATCATATGCAATAAAAATATAGAAATTGAATTATTGTAGATTAGGGTGGTAGAGGTTTGGGTTAGAGCGGATTAATTTAGGCTCATTATTTTATTTAACGAGTTATATTGAATTGGGTTATAGAAAATAATGGAGTAACTTAAATTAACCCAAATCAAACAGTAGCGTGTTAGTTTAAGTTGAGTTGATGGATTGACTCATATTATTTTCTTTTATTCATACTATATTTATTTTTTTTAGTTTTATCCCTCTTAATTATTTTCAATTAAGAATAAAAATTTATTAAGAGACTAAATGGGAAAAATAAAATTATTTAAGAGATCAAAAATATAATTTTAATTAAATAAAAATAATTTTTTTTTTTAATTTTTATTTTTGCAGAATAGCGGGTTAAGTTGAATTAAGCATGTTTGAAATCTTAAAACCCGAAATATATCTCAAACTATATTGAATTCAAATTACACCCCCAAATCAACTTATTAGCCCAATCCATTTAGGTTGATTTTGGTAAGTTGGTCCTATCTAATGAACACCCTAAGACTAAATATTTGACTTAAAACGTATGTAATCTTAAGAACTTGAGAAGGATCATAGCCATACAATATAATACTAAGCATTTTTGTGATTTTATATGCATTAATAAAATTGAAGTTGAAACTTTTTTCATGTAAATGGATTTAAATTTGGGGCTTTATGACCAATTTAAACATTTGACCGATATGAGTTTAAGAATGAAATGAAAGAGTATTTTTTTTTTTGATAGAGAATGAAATGAAAGAGTTGTTTTTGGTAGTAAATACCATCAATATTCTATAGCTTTCTTCTTTTTTTTTGACAGTCGTAGCGTTCTGAATTCGCAGTGATTTTTTTTCTCATTGGGTCATTAGTCATTACTGATTATATTTACACAATGAGGCCCAAAGCAGTCCTATAGACCAAATATAGAGATTCCCTTTCGCCTACAAAATCTCGTTCCTTCTTTTTCTCCACTCGCTTCACTCTCTCTCACTGTGATTGATACCCTGAGTTAGGGTTAGGGTTTTGGTGAAGTAAACATCCTCGTCCATGGATCCCACCAAGAAGCGAAAGCTCGATGACAATGGCGTCGTCCCTTCCGATTCGGATTTACAGCTCACTCCTTCCGACGCCCGCAAAATCATCGAGCGTTTCAGTCCGGAGCAGCTCATCGATATTCTTCAGGACGCTGTCGTCCATCATGCCGATGTTCTTGACGCCGTCCGATCTATCGCCGACTCCGATGTCACCCAGCGTAAACTCTTTATCCGTGGTCTTGGCTGGGAGACCACCACTGATGGCCTTCGCTCCCTCTTTTCTGCCTACGGCGAGCTTGAAGAAGCCATTGTGATTCTTGATAAGACGACCGGAAAGTCTAAGGGTTATGGCTTTGTCACCTTCAAGCACGTCGACGGCGCTTTACTTGCTTTGAAGGAGCCCAGCAAGAGGATAGATGGTCGGGTCACTGTCACGCAGCTTGCTGCAGCCGGGAATACGGGATCAAATACAAACGCTGCGGACATTGCGCTGCGGAAGATATATGTTGCGAATGTGCCGCCTGATCTACCTGCCGATAAACTGTTGGCTCACTTTTCACTTTACGGGGAGATTGAGGAGGGTCCGTTAGGGTTTGATAAGCAGACTGGTAAGTCCAAGGGGTTCGCTCTTTTTGTGTACAAGACTCCGGAGGGGGCACAAGCAGCGCTTGTGGATCCAGTGAAGATGGTCGAGGGAAGGCAGCTGAATTGCAAGCTGGCGATTACTGATGGGAAACAAGGGAAACGGGGTGGTGCTGGGCCGATGGGACCTGATGGGATTCAGGGTACGGGGAATGCTCATGGGGATGGAATGGGTTTGCCTCCTCCTTCTTCCATGCCAGGGTCTCTCTCGGGTCATTATGGTGGACCGGTGGGTCTAGGATCATATGGTGGGTATGGTAGTGGGCTTCAGGGTCAGCCTCCGCTTGGGAATCATCCCATGAATTCGTCTGTCGGTGGCACGGGACTGTCTTCGGTGGGTAATCAGGCGCCTTCTTCTCTAGGAGGTGCTGGCGGCTATAGTTCTGGGATGGGCGGTCCTTATGGTGGCTATGGCGGGCCGGGGTCAACAGGTTATGGTGCATTAGGTGGCGGCGGCGGTGTGGGTTTGGGAGGAGGTAGTGGTGGATTGGGTGCTGGTGGCCTCGGTGGTGCTGGTGGTGGATTGGGTGGTGCTGGTTCTCTGTATAGGTTGCCGGGTTCAGTAGGGCCAACCGGTGGCTATCAAGAGAGTGGACATTATAGTCTATCATCATCTGGATACCCGAATCAGCATCATCAGCCAACTGGAGCTTCACCTGTACCTAGGGTTCCACCGGGTCCAATGTATCCAAATGTGCCTCCTTACTACTGAGGTAATTTTTTGTGAATAGATTTTACCATTCGTATGCTCGTTGGTTGAGCGACTAGGAGTTCAACCGGTGATTTCTCTGAGGTTTATTTTTTGAGAATCTGTGATATCTTTGATTGTTTACTTCCTGTACTTTCAACTAACTGGACTGTTTGTGTTGTTTTTGCTGCATATTGTCTCCATCTATGATTTGATATTAAATCACATGTTAGTTTTTGCGTTGCTAACCATAAATAATGAAGTTTTTGCTTGTAGTTTTATGTCCTTTCTGGGCTTCAGAGCATATAATGTCTGTATCATTTACGTGTTGTTTGGTTTTTGAAGCTTTTCCTTTGTTCTTGCATACATTTTTGGATAAGTAGTAAATTGTGTCCCTATCTATGTTGGTTTAATTCATTTCTTATCATTAGAGCTGCTTGCTCGTGGTATTGGTCTCACAGATTAAACTTCATCTGATGACTCTACCAAGTTGTTTTTATGCTGAACTAACCTGGCCTGGTTGGATATGTTTTTGGAGAACATGTACATAAGTTTGGCCATTGAATCTTTTGATCCTCATTCTCTTATGCAGCTCTGACTAGAGAAGTTCTAAAAGTTCATGTTTGTTGTAGTTTAATAGCTAGGAATTTGTGAATCTATTTTTCTTTTCATTTTTAATTTTATGAGAATACTCGGTTCCAATTTCCAATTTCCAATTTTTTTCTATGTAAGGGGTCAAGATTCCTAGTTACAAGATTACTCAAATTTGACTGTGCCTTGATTCACTGACACCATAGATGGATAACTTAGCAGATATTGGTTGGTGACATGATATCATCTGTGGCATTTGCTTGACATATTTTTCTTTTCATTAAATTGAATTGCTTGTATGTAACTATACCAATATATGATTATTGAGGGAGGACAGTTGTGGTACTGTCTTCATATGTAAATGTTTTAAAACCTGGGCCAGACTGCTTGGTAACTGTAGAGAGGAATGAGTCAGTTTTAGCCTTTCGACTCTTTGACAGTTTGGACCTGATTGTCCTAAAGAAAACCAGTGAAAGCCGAATGGGATTGGTAATCTGAAAAAAATGTAGAGAACTGGTTGAGTCATTGAAAACAGTGGGAAAAAAAATTGAAGTCTGGCTCAGGTTTTTCTTCACATGATTTGGGTTGGACTTTAGGCTTAGTTTTTAGTTATGAATTTTTTTTTTTAAAAAATGTTCTTTATTTGGTAATTTTTTTAGTGGGAGTTAAATAATATATTATGTGTGCAAAATTATTGCTTAAAGTTGTATTCTTGTCTTGTTATATCTTATGTGAATGTGTATTATTTACATGAATTAATTTTATTTACGAGTATATGTTATAGGGATAGTTACATTTGATCACAATCATTGACTTGTATTATGAAATCTTAAATGTAAAATATATTACTTTCAAAATAAATTAGTATTTTTTATAATTATGACACATTTGGTTTGTTTATCGGATCAACAGGTTGAACCAATCATTGGCCCAATTACCAGTCTAATTTTAAAACATTTATATTATAGCTAAGTGAACTAGCTGTTTAGATAAATTGACTTGAATTTTTGTTTTATTCTATTAAGGGTTTCAGAAGTATTTTTTCCTTTAATGTGAGAGAGGAGTGGATGATACAGGGGCCATTTTTCTCTTTTGCTTCTTGTAATGGTTACCTTTTTGTCAACTCGCATTCCTTGAAATTGAGTGAATGTTTGACTTTTTTCAACTCTACTTATTGCTTGCTGGGTGGGCCGTCATGTTTTTGCATATTTTGTTCATGGTTTTTGACTTTTTGTTGTGTAGTTTGTACACATTGTTTTGGTGAGACTTTTTTTAATTTGATAGTGTTATTAATATCATCTTTGAAATTGAAATGTGGATTTTATAAATCTATCTTGACATTGCGTATTTGTTACCTTTCTTCAGAAGAAAGGTCTTATAATGATCTGTTTGTTTCGTTTTAGCCATTGCTTTTAAAATATAATTTGCTTTGTATGATGTTTGTGGAGTGATGGATTGAGTTGCATGGGTGTTTGATTCAGGTGTATCACTGCTTATTGGCGCAGATGCTTTATGTGGTTCTGGTGATTACGTGATTGCAGACTATGTGCTTCTGGTGTAATGAATGTATTAGCTTGTTCATTTACAGCCACTTTACTTCTGCTCCTTGTCTAAGCTGTGATTCATGAGTGTAGTTAGTCAAAGCTACTGAGTTAGATTAGTCTTGTACTTTTAACCGGAGCATGTGTTAATTTGGTCTATTTATATAATTCTGGTGATACTCATAACTTCCTATTTAATCACAGTCATCTTTTGACGTGTTTGATGCAAGGCACTCAACATTTTGTTTTTTCCTTTGAGCTTCTGGTGATTTTTCATTGTGGATTTATATGCTGGTGACTCAAGGTTGTTGTCTACGTTTCTAAGCCATTATGTAACCATAATATTGTCATGGATTTCTGATGATAGTCTCATGTTGCGCTCAAATGAACATTTTTTATTTGACCAAGAATGTCTTATATTGAGGATTTTAAAATTAGATGTTTCTTCTGTCCATAAAGAAAAAAAAAATCAAATGTTTCTCTGTATGCCATCAAAGACTCTCGTAACCTTTCTTAAATATATTCTGCTTTACAAAGAAGTAAATTTGATCATTTTAATCTAGAATGGGTTGTTGTGTCAGTCAGTGTCCATGTTTTCAGTTTGGTTGCTTCTTAAACTTGAGCCATTGTGTTACACTATTAATCCCTTCATTCAATGGAATCAGATTCTTTCTTTATGGAATATGGATTTTTGTTAACTTCTTGCTGGTTGGCAAGTGGCAGTTTTGTTACATTGTTACTGACTGGCACAGGTGGTTTTCACCCTTGGGCTGTACCTACATATATATATACCCTGTAGTTTTTTGCTTCTTGAGTGCCCATGCCGTGTTGAGTTTGCTTATATGGATATTTGCTTGTTCTTATCCATTCTCATCAGTTTCAAGTTCCTTTTCCATGTAAAACATTCTATGATGTTCCCCTTTTGGTATACAAAGATCTGCACGTGAGATGTAGTGGTGGTTGTGGAACTGGAAATATGACTAAATGAGTGCTGTCATTGCTCATTTCATAATTTTATTTGCTTTTCTCTGGCTGATAATGAAGGGATTCTGTGTGTGTAGTTAAGTGGCATGAGAATTTTAGTGGACTGCTCATGACTTGTCCATATAATTTGTCACTGCCTTAGTCAACCCTTTCATGAAGCATATCTCCAGAGGCTTTTTTGTTTTTCGTTTTTTTTTTTTTTAAATTATGAACGGTCCACAATGCCTTCTCTTAATCTCTCTCTCTCTCTCTCTTGGTTGGGAAAATGTTGCATTTTGTTAAATCTAAGGGTTGATCTTAATTCTTTGTGGTTGAATCCGAGATGCCTTCAAATACTTGCCCTCAACTGCAGCATAGTGCTTCTGACTTTAAGTTGATGTTTTCTGCTTGCTGTCCGGGGAATCTCTGTCTTAGAATTTGAAATTTATGAGTATAGGAGGAAGTTGCTTGTCTGATCTGTACATCACAGTTTTGAGATGTTATAATTTATCTAAGGTGCGAATTTTGAAGGGTTGATTGTTTCGATTCAGAAAAGTAGTGCCAAGTGACAATTCAAAACAAGTGTAGGAGTTTAACTCTCTTGGCACTTGTCTTTGCATTTTGATCATAGTTTTGAAAATTGGAATGGATCGCCTGTATGAACTTGGAACTGGTGCTTGGTTTGGAAGAATCAGAAATTTGTCTGTTAAAAAAATTGAACTGGAGGTTCACATTTTTAAGTATTTTGTTGATAATCTTAATTTTGAAAGCATAAATACCATTAGAAATTGAAATCACAAGGAAAATAAAAATAAAAAGCATTCTTCAAAGACAAGCAATGTTAAGGTTTTTCACAAGATATATAATTTTTTATTATGAACTATGTATATTTAATTATTACTGGTTTGACCATGATTAAACAATTGAACCTTGAATCGATGTCTAGACCGAATTGTTTTCCAAAGAGCTAAATTTGTAACTGAATTGTTTTGTTTTTTAAAGTTCATTTTGCTTTCCCAATCCAATCCAAATTCAACAAAATATGCTGGAGATCTTGCATTGTTTAAAATTGTTTTGATATAGGGGGATATTCGGTTGTGTTGGTTGAAGGGGTTGAAGTATCGATGATTGAACTCTTTTGAAATGACTATTTGTTATACATATTCTGAATTTGGTTATTTGAATTGGTTGGTTTAGTCAGATATTGCTGTAAGACCTTAGGTGCCACTGTTCTCTCCTCTCCTATGTTTTAACTATTTTCTAGATTGTCATTTTAGGTCTATAGTGTCCTTTTGTCATTTATTGAATCAATCTGTATAACGGGTGTCATTATCTTAATCATCATTGTCATGATTTCCCTTTTGGTAAAATGCTTCTGTACTCTCTTTTCTCGAGTGTGAAAACTTCCAGGGAGATTCCAGGCTGATTGAAGCTGAGTTTAAGATTCCATCACATTTAAGAAAAGGATTCAAGTGCTGGATTCCTTAATATCTGAACAATGAACTAGAATAGGAAACGGCCAACCTAATTGGTGTCTGCTGAATTGCCCTGACTGGATTATTAGGCAACTTACAGTGTGTCTCTTTGGAAAAGATCTCGATAGTGGACCCGCTTCCTTTCTTTCTATAAAATGCAGATAATACATAATCACCCACATTGCTGAGGATCCAAGTCCCAAGATCTTGTGGCAGAACTGAGTACGTGGTGTGGTGACTTGCCAATTTCCTGGGGAATAAACTATTTATTGTCGTAGAAAATCAAACTCAAATAAGTAATGCAAATTATTCCGGGAGCTATTTGTATAGATTGAAAACATATTCAATACAATAATAGTCTATCTTCTGATTGTACAAGCTTTCTCAAGATAGAGCCGAGTGTTATATAATTTTTATAACTTCTAGAAAAGAGAGTACTTTTCTTTTAGCCATTTAGTTAATAAGTATTTTTTAGTTTATATGATAAAATGTAAGATCACAATAAAGCATAGTATGATAGTGTTTGGGATGGAGAAATCTTTTCTCACCCAGGTTGTGCTAAACTTGAATTTTACGTGCACCCACGTCTCTGTTTTGATTAACTTATCATCAACCAAATCATTGATACGGTTGACAAGTTTACTCTGGGACTTAGTTAGCTAATTCATGTCTCAAAACCTGAAGTTTTGGAGTTGTGGTATTAGTAATAACTTTCAGAAGCAGTTTAGTTTATCAAGCTGCAAATATGCTATTGGTTCCACGTATACAAGTGAAGTTCCCAAATTCTTGATTTCTTTATAGGTTGAATGTTAAAAGTAATTTGTTTCTTTCTTTTTTTGGCCAAAAAAGTTATTTGTTTTTAATTGGTCCTTTGAAACAAATCGTCAGGCTTCTCTATTAAAAATGATACGACATTCTGATCTGTTATTTTTTCTCTCATTTGTCACATTTTTATTATTTATTTTGACTTCTTACTAACAGATTCCATCTCTCTCTCTCTCTCTCTCTCTCTCTCTCTCTCTCTATCTATATATATATATTATTTAAAAAATGTGATTTGTTAAATAAAATTTTATTCATATTTGTTAATAAAATAAACTGACGTATGAATTTCATGTATTTTTTTAGTTTGTTTGTTTCTCAATAATGTATTTATATAATTAAAGGACTTGTCCTTTCTTTTATGATGTAAAAAGATCGTTATATTCCAAGACACTCAGTCTCATCACCCGTAATGCTTGTCATGAACTTTTCGTCCGAAACATATATTATTTTAATTTAGTGAATCATTTCAATATGATTTTATGTTTGGCTCCCCGATTGGCTGGTAAATACAAAAGTTATGCCGTAATTAAATTATTTTTTCTTCTAAAAGTAAATAGACTAAGGAAAATTTATTGATGAGGATGCTTACAATTTAAATAATGATATTCTTCTAGACATTCTCAACATGATTAGTTGGCACATTTCTTCATCCATAATTCTTCCAACATTCTTATGCCTAAACTACATTCTACCAACTGTTTGTTGCAAATTCTCAGAGTACTTCAAACTCAAGCAACATTATAGTTTCAAACAGCACCAAGCAGAAACAAAAAAAACAAAAACAAAAACATTAAACAATGTTCCTTGAAACAACCTAGAAAACCAACCTCTATTCTCTATCTTTAATTCTTGCTTACCCATTCCATACATCCATCCTTACATTTCAATGCATCCTTTCAAGTCTCTCTCTGATCGCAAGATCCAAACCCTCTTCCCAATTGTTCTGTCTTCTTTTATAGTGCTAGGAACTGTAAGATTGGTGCTAGATAGCTTGAAGAGCAACCATAGCCACATCTTCAGGGTGTATGGGAGGCCAAAGGGTGAGAATTATAATAAGAGATTGCCCATTGTGGTTTTGCCAGATGATCGCTTTGAACAAGGTTGTAATGTGTTTAAAGGGAGATGGGTGTGGGACAATGTGTCCTACCCTCTTTATGAAGAGGACACTTGCCCTTACTTGGTGAAGCAGACTACTTGCTCTAAGAATGGAAGGCCTGATTCTTTCTATAAGAATTGGAAGTGGCAGCCTCATGCATGCAATCTCCCAAGGTAAACTAAACTCTCCCTTCTATACACTTCCCATACTAGTTTTTGAGCTAAAGAGCATTTTTGGTCCCCAACCTTTATATCAATTTTTCAGTTGTGTCCTCAGAATTTATTCACTGTCAATTTTGTCTATAAAGTTTTATATTTTGATCAAATTTATCCTTTGTACTAACTTTATACAATGAATCAAGTGAAAAATAAAATCCTTACTCAAATTGAAGAACACATGGGTTTGTTGTTAATTCCTTGGATGAAGTTAGAGCAAATGATAAAATTGACTAAAATGCCAAATTTTGGAGATGAAATTAAACATTGATGTAAAGTTTGGTGACTAAAAATATACTTTTGTCCTATTTTTTACTTCCGGATGCAGGTTCTCTCAAGTTCAGTATTGCTAAGTTCCATTTTTTAACACTAGAAAATTGAATTTCACCAGAAATTCAAGGCCTCTTGCCTTAGTTCAGAGGATCTGTTTCCGGAAAATTTACCTTGGATTAATCTAAAACAAAACATTGTAAGTGAGAGTAGTGTGATTATGATGTTGTTGTTTGAGCTCAGATTTGACCCACTGAAGTTGCTGGATATGTTGAGGGGAAAGAGACTGATGTTTATAGGAGACTCACTACAGAGAGGACAGTTTGAGTCAATGATCTGTTTGGTACAATCTGTCATCCCTGAAGGAAAAAAATCCCTCCATAGAATCCCACCCATGAAGATCTTCAAAGCTGAGGTATGTATGTATGTATATGACAAACTTGAAATTACGAACATTTCAGAAGATTTGCTTTAATATGTATGAGAAAATTGTGGTAATGAAGTAATGATGATATATGTATATGTATATTTATGAAGGAGTATAATGCATCAATCGAATACTACTGGGCTCCCTTCATAGTGGAGTCGATTTCAGATCATGCAACAAACCACACAGTGCATAAGCGAATGGTAAGGCTGGACTCCATTGCAAACCATGGCAAACACTGGCAAGACGTCGACGTTTTGGTGTTTGAGAGTTATGTCTGGTGGATGCACAGCCCTCTCGTCAATGCCACGTCAGAATCCTCACACAAATCTTATTTAATTTTCTTTAGTTTGGGTATAAATATAATTATTATTTCTATTTGTTAATTTATGTGCCTTTCTATTTTGTTTTGAGAATATTTTAGGTATGGATCGGCAAAGCATGTGAAGGAATACAATGTAAGCAGAGCATATGAATTGGCGATGAAGACATGGGCAAGTTGGCTAGAATCTAACATCAAACCCTCCACTCAACAGGTTTTCTTTATGAGCATGTCTCCTACCCATCTTTGGTGAGTTTGTTTGTTAGTTTTTTTTTTCTTTATTGTAAAAACAGAAACAGAACAAGAGTTGGTTAGTTAGTTAGTTAGTTACCCGGGATATATATATATATATAGGAATTAACAATAAAAGGATATTGATAAGGAGAGGTGAGCTATACACTTCATTATGATTTCACTTTGATCCCATGTTTTTCTTTTTGGTTTTAAAGGGTCTTTTATATTTTCATGATTTTTCACTTTTAGTCTTAAACTATTGAATGTAGACATATATTTTGTTTTAAGTTTGAAAGTTGTGAGTTTAAAGTTACGAGTTACTTTTGACGATTCTTTTCTTTGGTTGAGCCTAAAAAGTGAATTGCTTGTTTCACGGTTAAACGAGTGAAGTTGGCTATATCTTTCTCATTTTAAGTTCAATCGCGACAAGTTTAGAGTTACAAATTATTCTTTATGAGTTCTTTCTCTATCTAATTGGAGTTATTAGCAAATGAGGTCAAATCATACTCCAAAAGTGGGTTTGAGACCAAAAGTAAAAAAAATCATGAAAACATAGAGGATTACTTTGAAACCAAAAAAGAAAAAGGGAACCTAAGTAAAATCTTACTCATACATAAAGGATCAAAATGAAGTTTTAACCTTATTATTTTATTAACTCATGGACGAAGTAAACATGATCTTAGTAACTAATTCTATGGTGGTGACTTTTCCTGATTAACTTCTTAGAAGGGCATTGGCTATTTTCACCCAAAAAAAAAAAGCTTGAAACTTTCTAACATAATTAAACAGAACTCAAGAATGAACTATCCACCCATCAATTTTTATTATTATTATTATGCCTAGACCTTGCAAAATGCAAATTTCCTAGTGTTGAGGGTCAAATTATGCCACAAACTCCACTCTCCAAATAGTACTCTCCCATAATTTTCTTTTCAAGTTTCAGTCTGTCGATCTATAGAATGCTTTTAACAAATATTAAAATTTTAAGAAACTTTTATTACCATTATGAACTAAGAGTTTATTGAATATTTAAATTAATGACTCAGGAGCTGGGAATGGAAGGCAGGAAGCGATAAAAACTGCTTCAACGAAACAGAACCAATAGAAGAAGCAGCATACTGGGGAAGTGGTTCAAGCCTTGAGATTATGAAGATAGTAAAAGACATAATATCACAAGTGAAAGTAGATGTGACATTGCTGAACATCACTCAGTTATCAGAATACAGAAAAGACGCACACACTTCAGTGTATGGAGAGCGCAAAGGGAAGCTCTTGACCAAACAACAGAGAGCAAATCCTAAATCTTTTGCAGATTGCATCCACTGGTGCCTCCCTGGTGTACCTGATACATGGAATCAAATCCTATATGCCTATCTCTTGAACAATTTTCAAAACTTTTCCTAACTAATACATATATTTTATTTATAATAGTATATTAGTATATAGTGAGCTCTGATAGAATTAAGAATTACTCGTTGGCTATTTGGCCAATAAGCTGAAAAAATACACCGTTTTTAGTTATCAACTACCAACAACCAAGTAAAGGAATTTTGAGACTCATTTGGGATGGGTTCTTCTATGCTACCCTAAAATTTTGGTGAGTATTTTGTAAAATTCAACAAGTCAATAGATTGAAGAAAAAGAAGTATTTTTTTTCTTATGTTACATGTAAATGTTATTTTGTCACCTATGAACTATGATACTTTTACTCAAGACGTTATTAAATTTGAGAGTTCAAATAAATTTGAAGAAAGTAAAATTTGATCATAAATTTAACACGCAAAAGTTTACTTATGTAAATAATGATTTAACTATATTAGCAATTTTTTTTTGGCCTGACTATATTATCAATTGATGATGCTTTGTTCAAGCGAAAATGACTCCAATTGATCGGGGTGAAAACTTACAGAAAATATATGATGAAGTTTGAATCACATCAACCACTTCGATATCAAAGTTAATAAAGGTTTGAGAGATAATAAGAGTCAATGAACTAGGAAAAAATGTTTGTACCTTGATGAGTTGGGATGAGTCTTTAATTAGTGCTAAGTAGTGAAAAAACTAGAAGCAGTATAACTAATTAACTCCATTGAGAAACTCCTTATCATTAATTATATGTTTACCTACTTGTAGATTTAAGCAGTATATGTTATGCTTGTTGCCTGATATTAAATTTTTTAGATAGATATACTCATATACCTAATTAATAAACCCAATTACATAATCATAGTTAATTAAAGAAGAAATAAGGTCAAAGAATACTTAAGAATTACATTAAGGTTAACTAATTGGGATCATTAAGTAGAAATCAAAGCGAAAACTTCTTAATCTAAAATTTAAAAGAAGTGAGTGCTGTTCATGTGGTCTCCCCTATATATGAATTGAAGGTTTTGATTATAACCGACCCACAATTGCGCCACTCAAAATGTGTTCAAAATATATAAATACATTTCAAGTCTCTGAATGATTAGATCAATTTGTTATTCGGTCTTACTTTTACATTAATTAAATATTATACATTACACCCTTTTTGTATAAGTAATCTTATCCTTTGTCAACTTACGAATCTCTCAATGTCAATCTAATAATGGCTATGGATCAAATTATTTCTTCAAAGATATCGATCATGGCATGAAAGATCGATAAAGATTAAAGAAGATACTTTCCTTCCTGGTTGTATTAATTGTATGTAACTCATGGTTTGACTCCATGCACAGTTTTGATTGATTAAAAAATTATTATTTTTTTATTATTTTTCAATATTAAATTATATCAATGGTTATAATTATGCCACATTAGCATTTGCATCTCATGTCAAGAATTAAACTTTGCATCTTAGACTAACCCATACTTTTTTAAATATTAACTATTTAAGTAGAAAAACTTCAAAAAATTATATATTATATATGACATGTCTAATATTAACATGTCATTCATTGTTTTTGAAAAATAAATGAGCCATCATCAAATTTTATAAAAAAAAATTAATTTTAAAATTAAGAAATAAGAAATAAGTTTATTAATGTTACAGTTTGAGAGGATGTATGTAAAGTGTGAAAGAGGAACTGAATTGATTTTTTTAAGAGTACTTTATAACAAAAAGGAGAAAATTAAACGTTCTATGAAATTAGATGCATCAAAATAAAATGAAACATATTTTAATGTTTGGCGGTTGGATATGTGTATATTAGACTGAGACCCCACATGGCACTTACCAATTAATGACTAATCCATATACACAGTGAAGAAAAAGAAAGCATACAAATCATAGGAAACCATTGTTCATACTTCATAAAAAAAAAAAAATTGTTTCGGATCAATAAAATTAAGTGTTGAAATATTTTTGTGGGTGAAGTTTCTTATATTTTACTAAGGTGCCTCTAATAAAAATTTTAATATATATATACTTTAATTATTGATAATGTAAAAAGTTATCTTTTACATCCACTCGTTATTATTATTATTATCTGTTGTATAAAATTTTTGTAACGAATTCTTATTTTATTAATAAAACTTATAACAAATATATAGTGGAATTGTGGATTGCAGCTAAGGCAGAAAAGAAAATAAATGTCCTTACACCACTCAATCTTGTCATTCTTAAACAAAGAAAAGTAATTTTTGGACTTGAATCTTCTCCTATGTGAATAATGGTGTATTATTTACAGTTCTTGGTTTTTTTGTACAGGTATTATTTGCAGTTTAGAAAGAGAAATAAAGAGATAGAAAGAGAAAACGTGAGCCCAGTTTTCAAACTCAAGTGTTTTTCCTTCTCAAGCCCTGTTTTTTGCTCATTCATGTCAGGTAAAGTTAAATTGAATACTTTGATCTATATATATTACTATTTTAGCACTAAGTACATGTGTGTAGATTTCTATAATGTAATTAAACTGATTCATTTTATTAATTATCTCATGTTTTGGAATATTCTCTAGAGGATATAACTATACTCTGACAGGTTCAACTGCCATAATAACAAGACAGACAAATACAAGTGGTATAATGAAGGATCACCTTTTATATATCTTGAGAATGGTTTTTGAGAGTTTTAAGAATAAGATTAAGAATGATGAACATGATGATGAGATGAGAGTGAGTGTGTGTTTTGTCCTGAGAATTTTTTTTCAAGTGGAGCACCACTAAAATATATAATTGAATGGGATTCCACATTGGGGTCAACTAATTAAACCTTAAAGTAGTTAAAGATGCTTCATCCAATGCTAGCTATTAAAATTTAAAAACATAATTAATTAATGTGAAGCAATGCAAATTAAAGCGAGCTAAACATGTCATTAGTCACTACAGATCATAAACAAAAGTTACATTCATTTATTCATTCATTCATTCCCATCTCACTGATATAATGCCTCTGTGAAACCTAATGTCTCTCTGTATGTCTTAAAGGAAAGACATATATAGTGTAGCTACTAAGGCTAGGATCATTGATCTACATGAAATATATATATATATATATATATATAAATGTTACTAACATCAATGACAGTTGACACAACATAAGGATTGTGTTTACCTTTTTCTTATCCTCATATCATATTAAAAGAATTCTGCCTCCGTGTGAGTGGGATCCTCTAAAGTTTCTAAAATTTACAATCTAAAGTTAGGGAGATAAATATAAATAAGAGAAGAACTGGGACATATCCAAAAGGGTCCTATTCGAATTTCGTCTCTTATCTTTTTTTGTTTTGTTTTACCTCTCTAACTTGTCATGTAAAGTACTTTAGGAGATCTAAATTCGAAGAAGAATGGTAAGATTAATGATGGTGGGGATCCGGGCCACCCGGGCTTAAACGGGTTGGCTCGTTCTGCATTCCAAGCAACTTATGTCTTCGCATGATTTCCTTCATAACTTGCTTGGCACTTTCAGCAAATGCATGGTGTGATTGGTTATTGATGGAGAATGAGGAAGGAAAAGAGCGAGCTTGGGAGATAGAAAGTGATGTAAAAAGAAGTAAAAGACATGAGAGAATAGAGATGAGCCTCAATTTGCACATTGTAGTCATTGCTTGATGGAGTAACTAAATGGTATATGGAGAGTCTAAGCAGCAAGCAATAATGGTGTGTGTATGTAGCTAAATGGTGTGAAGGCTCTAAGCAGAGAAGGGTGGATATATATAGAGGCAAAAGGGGTGTCTTTATGTGTCATCTAGCATGTGTTAATGTATTTAGATATACTAATAGTCAAATCTTATTCATTCTCATTGGACACTTTTTTCTGTGCCACAAAGTGCTTTTCATAAACATTCCGAAGTCAATAACTTTATTTTTTTTCTTTTAAAATAATCAAAGTCTTCATTCATTGCAAACGCAGGCCCCTCTACTATATATGAAAGCAAAAAAGAAAAACAAGATAACTGCCGTATCTCACTAGATTACAATATGTCCCATTTTCAGCCGCCAATGCTAGTTTTCAATCATGAAAAAACTCACCGCCCATTCAATCATCATCATCATGATCATAATCTTCAACAAGTTTTGTCAATTTTTTTTTCTGGGGTCCTCAAAATCTCAGCCTAAAGAATTGAATTTGCCTTGTGAATCCGTAGATTAATTGGGGTTAGAGCAATCAAAACCAAGACAAAAAATTAATTGAGATTCGTGCAAAACATCATCTTAGGGTAAATACTAAAAAGGGGTGGTTTTCCCTTGAATACGAAGAAAAGGATATTCAGTGCATCCCATCAATAACAATGCCAAATAGCAATGGAATCTGCCATGTCAGGTTCTTTTAGAAAAAGCTTGTCCTTTTGAGTTTTTTGTAGTAAAATGGCGTGTCAATGTCAAACTAAACTTCCATTTAAAACTTGAAGAGTATAGTAAAGTGATTGAGATTTGTCTACCCTTAATTAAATGTCAAGAGATCTCAGGCCAAAAAAAAAAAATGTCAAGAGATCAAGCAAACTTGAATTCTCATGCTAGCTATCTCACTCATCGAGATGTCTGCAAGTTAATAAAAAAATTACTCACTGTTGTGGACAGTAAAATACTATGATCGTGTACCAGAAAAAAAAACTTGCATTTGAAAGTCCTAGGTGGAGAGAAAGGGATAGGTCACCATTCATTCACCTTTCAAAAGTGTGGATATAATAGATAGAGTCCTAAAATCTCTGTAACTGATATTGTTGTCGGTTGTACCTTCCTTTCCTCTTTCGTGCTATCCTCAATTTCACACCAATTTCGCCTCTCAAATATAATCCTCTGTTTCAGACTTTCAGCCTAATACTGCACCACCAAAACATGACTTCATTCATACACACTCTCTCTTTCTCTCTCTGTAATTATTTCTTCAAGTTCTTCTTATCTTATCTGTTCCCTAAAAAACTTTGAGACCATGATTTGCATACATTGTTCCTAAAAATCAATAAACTACAAAATAGCTGCTTTCAATTATTTGATCCATCTTCCCTGCTTTTTTTCTACAAAGAAGTTGTTAGTCAAATTGGTTTATAACAGATAAGGCTGAAATCACAGTGAACTCAATTGGCTATGTATAGAAGTTGATAGATATAACTTGCAGTCTTTTCCAAGTAAAGTCTACTTTTTCTCTTCTGCATTATTATCCAATGTGAGCTGGTTTGGATCATCTTTTTTTTTTTTTTTTTTCCAATTTATAGTCTAAGGACTAATCTTTGATGTGAGGGTATCCCATACCAGAAGCGAAATTCTTTGAATAAAGGCATATCTAGCAACTTTAACTAAAGAACTTGGATTATCTTTCTCTATGACATGAATTAGTGATCCTAAAAAAGTGTTATGTTGATGTCAGATTTTAGATAAATGGCAATCTACTGTAAATACAATTTGTTGAAATCCAATAATACTTGCAAAGCTAGAAACGTACTGCTTCATTTGTCCCCTTGATGACATATGGTTAGAAAATATGAGTGATTCTTTCTAATGAACAGTGTTTGATAGTCTCTTTTCTAGTAAATTTTGAAGGTGGTGATGATGATGATATTGTGGATATACCCTACCTATAAAATTTGCCATTCAACCAATAAACAATCTGAGGTAAGAATTCCACCATGATGTATATATATACAGTAAAAATCTCAATCTCTTGAAAAGGCATACTTTTTTAGAATTACCAAACTCATTGTCTTTCTATCAGATTATCAATCACTAACGATGTCCGAAAAAAAAAGGGTATGGGACAGAACCACCAACCGAAAAATATTAAGTTAAATTGCACTAAGACCCCGAGTTTTAGGCTGAAATAGAAAACACCTATAAGTTTTAAAATTTTTCAAATAGATCTTTAAAGTACTTTTGAGCTTTCAATTTAAATTACTCAACATTTTTTATAAACTTTACGTTTTTTCTTCAAACTCAAGAATTACAAGTGAGCAAAGTTAAAAATTTAAAAGTCAGAGTCCTAAATGAACAAAATTTAAAACTCAATGATGTTTTGTATTCTGATCTAAAACTCAGAGGAGCCAAAATATTATAAATAATCTTCACATTCCATTGAGTGCGTTTAAGGTGACGCCAGAAAAAAATATAGAGGTAAACGACAAAAGGAGGTTATACTATACATATATATAAAGAAAGAAGCGTGGCATGTTTGGAGCACTTTATATTTTGGAACCTATGAAACGCATTGTCGTAGTCGAAGAATACAAAAGCTGCCAAACCTTAGCATATGCAGTACTAGAAAGCTAAAGTAATTAAAAATATATACAGCATGTGTGGGACAAAAACTATGGAATTATCACAAGGATTTGGACCCTTTCTCTTCATTGAGTTCATTCACTTGAGATTTGAGAACATCATTATCATCACCAACATAAATATGTTTTATGCTGCAACTTGCAACCTGCAAATTAAGAGCTTTGTGAAATCTTTCTTCAGAATGGGACAGTATATGAGGAAGATCTTCAAAGCATATAATATACTTCTTTTCTTTTTGTGTTGGTTTCCAGTGATAACATCACAAAGGTACTGTGTCAATGGACAAAAAAAGAAAAAGAATAAGACAGGAATGAGTCATGAGTGTGATTTGATCACATAGGGTAGGACATGAATCACATGATGACCTAACGCTCCCTAACTTGCTCTAACCAAGGACTATATTCTCAAGTATATTTCACATGAAAGCCCCTTAAAAAGATAAGGCAAAACTACCTTTTTGGTACTCCAATTTTATATTTTAATTCAATTTCATCCTCAAAGTTTATTTATGGTTAATTTCGTCTCTAAAATTAGACATTTAAGTTAATTTTTTTCCTTTTGCTCTAACTCTACTTCTACTAGTTGATATGGAAAAATTTAGGTGAGAGGATGACGCCCTAATTTAGGGTCAGGGCAGGCCTCCGAGCTCAAAGAACACTTACAAAGGTACTTACAGATGACCCACCAAATGAGGCATCACCAGGAATCGAACCCAAGCCATGCAATTGTCATGGGCGGAAGGTGACCAAGTGAGCCAAAACTCATTGACCCTTTTGCTCTAATTATATCCAATGAGTTAATGAAAAACACCTAAACTTTAGGTGTTTCTCAATTTAAGGCATAATTATCTTTTAATAATTTTACATCACATGTTATAAACCACGTGGAATTTACTGTTAATTCATTTAATGAAGTCTGTGCAAAAGATATGACTAAAACGGGAAATATTGGAGACAAAATGATAGTAAACAAATTTTAGAGATGAAATTGAAAATTGATATAAAATTTGGGACCAAAAATATGTTTTTGCAGTAAGATAACAAAACTTTCATTGAAAGTGTAATTACTAATAATATAATGCTGTGAGATATCATATATAATAGTAGTATTATTCAGTTAGTAGTTGGAAATAGAAAGATAAGATTCTTGATGAGTACCTAACTAAAAGTTTACCAACTAAGCAAGTCTAGTCCGATCCCTAATCATCTTATTTATTACCAATTAACCCCTCAACATCCCGGGTTGATTTTAGGCTCTATAAAATTATTCAGAAACCAGGAGTTTAACATATGAAGTTGTTCAATTCTTGTAAAATTTGTAGGGGTGTGAACTTCATATATTACTATTAGGCTGTTTCTTTTATAAAGTTTTTCTCTTTCTGTCCTTTCATGTGTCTGTCATACTTTTCTTTTTTGTAAAGTATTTCAGAAAATTTAAACTCAGAAATTATTACTTTTTTTGGTCTCTGGCTAGTTTTTTCTAGATAAATTGTCATAGGGGAACAAGTTGTTCAAAATTAGTAAACCTATAAAGTTTTTGAAATTTATCGTCAGCACAATTCATAATCGAGTTCCCGCATCAGTTTTATATGTGCATGCACTATTTGAGTCTCCATAAGGGTGATGCTATATTTCAAAAGCTCGTATGATGGGGCATCCTATTTTTTGTCCCTTTTTTTTCTGGCCTAATTATTTTTGTCCCTTTAATCATCTTTCTTTTCAAGAAAAGAGAAAGCATGCAACTTTTTATTTCTTAAAAAGAACATATATCCATATCCATTTACAATATTTCACACCTAAAAACTAAAACATTATATATTAAAATAGAATAAATTAATAATTTAACCTCTTAAAGATCATTAAATTAATAAATTGATCTTTGAAAGATTATTAAATTAATAAATTAATCTCTGAATAATTGAAATATACAATTGGTTTAAGTGCACTTTTGGTCCCCTAACTTTCGCAAAGATCTCAATTTGGTCCCCTAACTTTTTTTGTTGCAATTTTAGTCCCCTAACTTTTGAAAACGTCTCAATTTGGTCCCCTAACTTTTGGAAACGTCTCACCATTGATCCCAATTTAGAGGATCAAAATTGAGACTTTTGCGAAAGTTAGGGGACCAACGGTGAGACGTTTTCAAAAGTTAGGGGACCAAAATTGCAACAAAAAAAGTTAGGGGACCAAATTGAGACTTTTGCGAAAGTTAGGAGACCAAAATTGCAACAAAAAAAGTTAGGGGACCAAATTGAGACCTTTGCGAAAATTAAGGGACCAAAAGTGCACTTAAGTCTATACAATTTAACTAGCTCATGAAAGAACCAAATGGTATCTCGCTAGTAAACCTGATCATAGGCTTCAAAAGCCGCCCGACTTGAGTAGTCCGGTCCGACAAAAAAGCAATATGAGCCCGAAAATAAAAGCCCGAAGAAAAATGGGCCCAAATATTATTCGGGCCAGGCTTGGGTTTCTTTTCAAGTCCGGCTCGAAAGCCTGAGCCCGAATAATATGTATATATTTTATAGTTTTAAATATAATATAGTATAAAATGTATATCTATATTATTATATTGCAAAGTAAAATTGTTAAAATTTATAGGACAATGAGTTTAAAGAAAAATAAGATAATTGTATATATTATATTATATATAATTATTTATTTTATATAATAAAATATTTTATATTTCATAAAATACAATATCTATTATATATATTATAATTATTAGTTAAACTATATATAAGAGTTAAAAAAATTAAAATTGAATATGATTGGAAAATAACTAAAAACATTTCATATGAAATGATGTTTGTTATGTAAACTTGATAATTCTATAAGTTATAAAATTTAAATTGTTTGAAATGTAACTTAAATTGTATTGTATGATTCTTTTATGCATAAATTGTGAAATATAAAATATGTAATGAAATAATTAATTAATTAATTATATAATTTAAAAAATAAAAAAATGAGCCCGAATAAAAACGGGCCGAGCCCGGCCCGCGATCAGGACGAGCTCGAGCCCGGATTCGGGCCTACTTTTTAAGTGTTATTACCACCTAAAGCCCGGCCCGTATTTTAGCGAGCCCGACCCGCGATCAGGTACACTCGCTAGTCATTTTTACGAACTAACAAGTATAATGTTTAATTATTTCAAGAACTTAAGAGTACGTATATTGTTGATTTGTTTCAGATATTAAATTATGTATTTCAATATATATTTTTTGAGGATTGAGTTATCAAGTCGATAATCTTTAAGAGACTAAAATATTAGTTTGCTTTATAAAAATAACTCCATCCATATTATATACATATATATAATTCTAGGAAAAAGCACCCTTTTGGTCCTCAAATTTTAAGTCAAATTTTATTTTCGTCCCTAATATTTTACATTTTGATCAATTTCATTATTTGCTCTTACTTTTAGCCAAACACTAGCGACAAATTCTACATAGCTAATGACATGTAATGTAAAATTGATAGAAAAGGAAACTCAAATACTAACTAAAATAGAAAAATAAGATGAAGTTTATTATCGATCTATTGAAAGAAGTTAGTTAAATAAAATTTATTAAAATGTGAAATATTATAGATGAAATTAACAGAAAAAAACCATTGATAATGAATTAAAAATTGATATAAAGTTTGAGGACTAAAAGAGTGTTTTTTCCGGGTAACTTTGTAATAAGTTTTGATGTTAAATTAAACTCGAGATTCATTCACTCATTAACTATGATTCTATATTGAGTTACAAGAACTTAGGCCCAGTTCGTTTCCGTTTTGATTATAATATGTTTTGATTATAATCATAATAAACATGTTCGTTTACGTTTTTTTCCTGATTCAATTATAATCATGATTTTTAAATAATCAAACACACTCAATTACACTTATACCCCTATATATATACCTATAATTACCTATACTCTAATACAATCAATCACCCATCACAAGGGCAAAATGGTCATTGATCTCAATATTAGGCCATATTGTAAATACTCATTATTGTCTTGGGCTAAAATGTTATTTTGCCCAAATTATTTATGAATCAAATTGTTATTTTAGCCATTCTTATATTTCTTCTTCCTCTCTCTCGTCTCTCTTCCCCCCTCTCTCTCTTGTCTTTCTTCAGAAGAGGAAGACGGTGATGGCTCCGGTGAGGAAGACGGTGGCAGCAACTTGGAGAAGGAAGGGATCCCAGATGAAATTTGTAAAATTAAACTCACAAATTTGCAAAAACAGGAACAAATTTATCACAGAGGGAAAAAAA